>JAMKCH010006427.1:0-240988 GCA_023653785.1 Ophioderma brevispina | reverse complement strand
TAAAGATAGCGTTTATACTAAATGAACACATAGCAATACATAATTTCAGACAAATACAATTACTTAAAACCCATTGATTTTGTGCATTTTTTTATTCGTGACAATTAAATTATCACGAAGTAACTGAGAACTATAGCAATTCGATTTTGCCTTCCGTTCACCGTTGTGCAATAGCATATAAAATTAAATTGGCAAAAAATTAAAGACAGGGATGCTTGGGCCCTAGGGTCAGAACAGATTTAATTGCCAGATTTTTTTGTCGCAAAAATAGAATTTTCAATAGAATAAACAGGAGGGCAACGCTTGGATAAGTTTGAACTCCCGCTCGCACCCTGTGAGACACGTAAGTGCATTTTAACAAACAATAGTATTGGCACTTACGTGTCTTGACTGTAAAATGAAGTATTTTGGTTCACTACCAATCGCCTGTTCGACCTATATACTGGACAAACACTGGCCCTATCTCTATAACAAACTATAACAAATTTCCCAATTCATTAAAATTGCGCAGAAAATAATTTTCATGCGTCCACTATTTGTGTCGTCTTGTGCGTGCTCACGCGAGTGTGTGAGTGTGTGTGCGCGTGTGTTTGTAATGGTTGTGTATATTTGGTTATTGCTTTTTACCTCCTTTATTGAACCAACAGAGAAAAAAATAACGCGGTGTTTAGATATTGATTATTAATAATTATAAATTTATGCCTATACCTATAGCTACCTATATTTTAATTTAGATGGTACACTTAATGACGCTGTCAGTGATGGATGCTTTCTACCTTCTGGGACCTTCTTTTTTTGAGTAGGCATGTGGTGAGTTCATTTGACTGTCTTGAGCTGGTCCTGCACAGTCAATCCTAAAATACTAAAATCATCTTTTGCGGTGCTTGTCATATAGTTGCATCATTAACAGATAAAGAAACTGAAAAAAAAAAAAAAAAAAAATTCCTGAGCCACCCATGATGATATACAAATGGATAACAGTGAAATAGTGTTGATGCCATCAGAACTGATCAAAATTATCGCTTCTTTGTGGTAACACGTACAACGTAAACGCGGTGTATAACGAGAAATGCAAAAGATGCCCCCCAGTCATGGCGGATGGTGAGTGCGCCGCCCACGGCGTAGGGGCGAACATAGTCGCCGTCGGATTCGTGTATATTGCACAACTTGTACAAAAATATGTGCTATATTGGCTTAACCCTTTTTTCTGAGCTGTGGGAACGTCTCTTCTACATGCTACACATTTTTGATGTGCCAGTATTATACTTGATGAATGCAGAGTATGCAAAGGGATATTACAGCCTACCACAGGGGATGGAAAGGAATGTGACAATGGCCTGATTGCTTTCTTGTCAGAGATCATTTTCTTCATACAAATCCAAAAATGAAATGTGGTGTACTGCATGCCTTGGTATTTTGGGAATCAAAGGTTTCTATCTATAGTGTGAAATATGGTGGTTGGCAGTGGCGTCAATTTCTTATTGACATTGTGGAGGATGGGGTGGAGAAAATTTATGAATGAAACAGGGTTTGCTGACAAGATCCGTTACTAGTACATATGCGTGCGAAGTGCGCTTTAAAATTTTGCTATTTAGAACCTAAAATTGTTAAAAGTAAATCTAATTTTAAACAAAATGCGCGCAAAGTTCGCGGAAATTTACCATTTTTAAAACTAATAAAAAAAAAAAAAAAAAAAAGCACAGTCAATCCTAAAATACTAAAATCATCTTTTGCGGTGCTTGTCATATAGTTGCATCATTAACAGATAAAGAAACTGTACTGCACAACCACTGACCTCTACACATGGATAGCGGGCGTGAGCATAGTATAGACGTACGTCTATGGTCTGAGTCGCCGATTGAAACAGGAAGTTGCTTTTCTACCTTGGCAATATGGCGGGAAACAATGCATACACCCTGTCAAAGTTAAAAGGAATTTTGTATAACAATGGGACATCAGTGTGGAATATGTGCACCAGCAGGTGCATGCACTGTTTCCCGCCATATTGCCAAGGTAGAAAAGCAACTTCCATTTGAAAGCAACTTCCTGTTGTTTCACTCGGCGACCATTCAACTGTGCGGCAACCCGAAATCTATGTATAGAGGTCAGTGTGCACAACTTATACAAAAATATGTGCTATTGCACAACTTGTACAAAAATATGTGCTATATTGGCTTAACCCTTTTTTCTGAGCTGTGGGAACGTCTCTTCTACATGCTACACATTTTTGATGTGCCAGTATTATACTTGATGAATGCAGAGTATGCAAAGGGATATTACAGCCTACCACAGGGGATGGAAAGGAATGTGACAATGGCCTGATTGCTTTCTTGTCAGAGATCATTTTCTTCATACAAATCCAAAAATGAAATGTGGTGTACTGCATGCCTTGGTATTTTGGGAATCAAAGGTTTCTATCTATAGTGTGAAATATGGTGGTTGGCAGTGGCGTCAATTTCTTATTGACATTGTGGAGGATGGGGTGGAGAAAATTTATGAATGAAACAGGGTTTGCTGACAAGATCCGTTACTAGTACATATGCGTGCGAAGTGCGCTTTAAAATTTTGCTATTTAGAACCTAAAATTGTTAAAAGTAAATCTAATTTTAAACAAAATGCGCGCAAAGTTCGCGGAAATTTACCATTTTTAAAACTAATATGGTAAAATATGAGGTTATTTTGATTAAAATCACATGCACGGGCATCAACATTGGGGGGATGGTTGTATTGACATCCCCCTCATCAAAATATTGGGGGTGTGGGGGGATTATCCCGTCCGCCTGGGATTTACGCACATGGTGGTTGGAATACCCCTGTGGAATATCACAAGCCTGGGATTACAAGCACTTTTCAAATTATGTCAAAATTAAAGCTAGAAAAGTAGTACTGCTCAAAGTAGTGCTCAAATATTAAAATTTTATGGGTACGGTAATATCCAAGGGGTAATTGCATTACCTCAAGGTTCAATTTTCCAATCACAGTATGGGATTATTCTGGTTGTGTCATCTTACTGTGTAATCATCCTCAAATGGACATTTAATCACAGGGCAACTCACGATGCCACAATGCAAATATTTCTGTTTTGTGTCTGTTTGCTTGTTCAGGCAGAAACACGTCAAGCTGCCACACGTGTTTCCAGTGCCTTACCGAAACTTATTCATACAATGTAAAATACAGAAGCAAACAATTCTGAAACTGAGTGACCTCATATGTAGCTGAAGCCAATTTTGTTATTGTGAGTGATGCCCGCCACCACATGCCTACTCTAAAACAGAAGGTCCCAGAATGTAGAAGGTAGAATGTAAATTACACTTACCGCCTGTTCTTGTAGGTTTGTTGTAGGGGTTTTATTATTAGTCTCATAGACCCCGCCATAGATACAGTGCAGATACGATACAGTGATCGAACTCTGACCCCCAGTCAGACAAAGGTACATGAAAACATTTGTACTTTCCGTTTCAGGTCAATTCACACTCTGTACTCAGTTCAGAAGTTGTGATTTTTTTCTGCTTGAAGGGTACAGTATGTGACTGTTTTTACCACCAATATCTTCCACAGTGTATAAGTCTCCTGTACTTTTTGTACCACGCTATTAAAAATGTTCTTAATTTACCAGACTCTACCTTTTAAGTACGGTCAATTCCGGTTATTCAACAATCTTCACGCTTTAATACTGATATCTAACATGAAATTACAATTTGGAAGCACAAAAACTGCAAACAGTATTAGGTAATAATATCACATATTTTGAAAAAGAGTAGTATTTATACCATGACCGTTATCATATTCCCCGTAATATTACGAGCTGCTGTAACTTACTGGTTTTTAATGTAAGAATATGAACTATGAAAAGCTATGAAAATCTTTTGCCTTCTAATATATGTTAAATAACGTCGTATCGTCATTCAAAAATGCAAAAAAATTATTTTCTCTTTTATTTTTGATAAATATAGTTTTTAAAAATTCTTGATTGCTACTTTTTTTGTATATTTCTGTAAATTTGTTTAATTATTTTTTTTCTTAATTGAACAAAAGAGTTCAAATTTTACCATTTGGTATCTGTAAAGTTATGTAGTGTAGTGGATAAGGTATAGAACTTGTAATCTTAAGGTTCGAATCTGAGTAAGGTGCATGTATAAAAATACTCATTACTTATGATTAAATATCTGGTGACATGATGAAACAAATTTTATGCTGATTAAATCTGATTTTTCTTCATGTTTTCCTTCCTTTTATTGTTTTTTTTTTCTTGAAATCGTTTGCCATTTTACATCCACGTGGTTACGTAAATGCAATGTTTTTAAAATGTCATAGCTACACAGTTAAAGTTATGTAAGAGGATTCCAATAACGTTTTAATTATGAACATTGTTTAAACAATTAAAAACCAACAATTAAAGCGTTAAAGCTGTGGTTTCACGTTGTTGGTTCACGTTCCTTTCAATAGTTTTTCGTATTTTTATGGCCCCAGTTATTTTACGTCTGCAACGTTTTGTCCCAGCTGCGTCCAAACCCTGGTTTTTACAAAAATACAGTTTTATTTATTAACAGTGCATATCGCCATTATCTTTTCCAAACATGCTCAACGACCATTTTGGCGAAATTGAGTTTTTTTTTTCAATGATTATGATACTAATATCCAAGCTCTTTTCATAACCAAATATTGGCAAAATAACAATATTTAAAAAAAAAAAAATAGATTTTCACTTTTGGAACTCATACCCAAACGCAAATGAAGTCTTTCCAAACAGAACCAATCTAACATTCGTCTGTTTGCTGTATACCTGACATCAACCGTACGACAGTCTTATAAAGTGACCCGTCGAGCAATGGGATATTGCGCGATATTTCATCCTCCTTCCTCGATCAACCTGGTAGCTAAGGAAGTCTGGTCGAAGTTTATATTAGTTACATGTATGTAGCTGTATCTGAACAGGTTTTGCCACAATAAAAATAGAATTTTTTGCAGTTTTAATACTACAAAATTCTGCCAATAATTACTGTGAACATTAACAGTATCTGTATAAAATTGATTCATCAAACACTGAAAATTAATATTTGGGCGAGTTATTACAGAGATTGTGGAATGTGTTGAAAATAAAAAGCACGGACGAACACACTAGCTTGGAAGGCCATTCCACAAATGTCCCAACCAAAATTTTACGGTTCATATAAGTTTATTAAATTTTTTAAACGTGATATATGGCCTTCACCTCAAAAACCCCCTTTTTGAATGAGACTAAAACGATATTTTGTAATCCCCATATAGAGAATGTAAACTAATATTCGGGTCGACCAAAGGGCAATATTTTCGTTTCATAACATCCAAACCAAACAACATCTTTAAGACTGCCCTATATTCACAGGGTAATGAGAAAAATAGTAGCTTTCTTTCCCGAGAACCAAATTTGGATCACATATCGGTTCCATCTGGGGGGGCCTTGGGGCGAGGCTATTAGCCGCATCGGACATTGCCCTTTAATTTTGGTTAAACATAATGCATTAACGGTCACAATATCAAGTGAAATTTGGATGGAAACTATACATCTGTAGTTTATATATGGGGATTTGTTGGCGGAAGGAATTGCTGCCATGTTTTCCTGTAGATTTACAGTATTTTTACCTATAATTTACAAATCCATAATAGTGTATAATAATGATGATATAATTCAATCTCACTAGGAGCCTCTCTTAAATAAATTTAGTCGTAACTCGTAATGGCCCCCTGGAATATTGGACAAAAAAAGATTTGCTTTGATTTATTAGGCCAAGTATTGTCTTTTTTCTTATCCTTTTTATTGTGAAGTCCACGTTATTTCGTCAAATACCAGATGCATGTATATTTGTAATAGTAACAAAAATATTGCATTTTTAGCTGTTGTTCTTTACTAGACGTCGATTGTAAGATGTCTTGACTGGCTAAGCGACGATCCGGGAGATGAGCACGGCAAAAAGAACCTTCAGTTTTGAATCGCGACAGTTGCGTTTTATTTTAAATGTTTTTTGTTTTTAGACGTAAAACATACGTTTCATGAGACTAATTTCACAAATACCCTTATTTTCGGTTGAGAAATGTTAACAACAACCTTCATGTCTGGTATTAATTACATTAATTGGTGCAAAAAATAGTAACAATTACTCATTTTACACCTGCTGCTAGAATATCTTAATTGATTGTTGACGCTGTAATTAAGTAAAAAAAGGATTCACATTCAGCTAAAATTGGTTAGTATTAAAAGTTAACAACAACAAGACATTTTGTAACACCAGAAAGGCACAAACAATAACCTGTAGTAAATTATTTTCATATTTTTTATTTTGAACCCTTTCACGTTTTGATATGATATTTGTTCCTTTTAAAATTTGCAATAATATAGTTTTTGAAAGGAAGTAAATGCATGTAAATTCACTGTTCTTATATATTCCCTGTATATAAGGTTAGCATAGATCGTGGTTAGGTATTTGGTTCTATGCAGAGGGTCCCAGGTTCGATCCTAATTAGATAGGCTACATGTATAAAAGTTACTACATGATTAATTTACAGCCAAATTAAATCAATATGATATATAAAAACATAGATACCACCTTAAATCTTTTCTGTTTTTCCTATTTTCTTTGCTATATTTCCCCACATGCCTACGATATTATTTTGAATTTCAGCAACTTAGTTGATTAATAATTAAACTAACTTGATCATTTCTCTGTGTACTTACTAATAAGCGCAATAAAGTAATGTGATTTTGAGTACACACTGCAAAATATAGGGTGCTAAAATTAACACCGCCGGTGTTCTAGGGCAACCACACCAAGAGGGTGTAAAAATCCAACACCTTTGGTGTGATGTTAACACTATATGGTGTTAAAACAACATAATAGGGTGTTAAAATAACACCAAAGGTGTTGAATTTGGACATCCTTTTGGTGTGATCCCCCTAGAACACCGGCGGTGTTAATTTTAACACCCTAGTTTTTGCAGTGCATGTAGAAAAATTATTATTCACATTATCAGCCATCTCAATTAAAATACATGATTAATGGTACATTAAAAGATTACTCATAGAAATTACTCAATATAATTGAACGCAACCCGATTACACTTCATTGTATTGAGTAGATAGAGGAAATTATTTTCCTTTCAATTCCAATAAAGAAAGATGTTTAATATGAGAAAATTATCATTCTGCATTTTCAATAAATACCACTTTGATAATCAGAAATTTTGGCAATTTGAATTGAAATTAAACGTCAGAAGTCTTTGAAATACAAGTTAACCATTGAGGACCGCAGTAGAAATGCCGGCGAACTGCCATCTTAACCTCAAAATGGTTTGTTTTTTACTCATACAAAGTTTTCAACTATACTTTACGAGTGCTTTGACTCCAAAGGTGAAACATATACGCAATGGTCTGTTTGATGACAAAAATAAAATAATATCAATGGGAATGTCAATTTCATTTCAAATTGTACCAATAGACACTCCGAAGTCGTTTGTTTTTACGATTTTTAGAAACATTATTTGACACTAATTGCCAATATACTCTTCCTATAGTTTTCGTTATTGAGAATTAAAATGATTTTCGTCCGAACGCCTCGTAAAATTAATACAAATATAAATGACTTGATAGTAAGATAAAGCTTTCTTCTTGATAAAATAGTGATATTTGATTCCTTTTACTCTGCAAAAGTGTCAAAATATACACCTTCAAGCAATAAACAGATAAATCACAATTTCTTCCACTTAACGTTTATGGAAGTTATTATGTCCAATAATTCACAAAACTCAGGGTTTCAAACGTTAGACATACACTATGGATGTCCTTAGTGTACTTACACATGTAGGCCGATGCTGCAATTCGGAAATACAGCAAAAATACTGTAAAAAGTTACTTGTAAATTTTATGTTCAATTTACCAGGCGTATAAAACGACTACAACTGGAGCTTTTCTTCGATTTTTTTTCGAGTATTAACATTATCATACATTATTATGAATGTTCAATTATACTATTAAATACTAAGGTTTACAGGAAAAATACTATACATTTTACTAGAAAATTCTGGCAGCAATTCTGCTAACAAAACCCCATAAAATACAGCTTAAATTACAGGTTTCCATTCAAATTAATATATTTATAGCTTGATGTAATATATTTTACATTAAGTATTAAGTTTGATTAAATCAATTTTAATTACAAAATAGAACCTCACCAGTCCTCTTTTCTAGCTTCATTGGCATATTTTGCTGTAACAGATGATGACGGCTAGAAAATCATACAAAAGCATAGTCATTTCTAGCGCCCTCCGCAGGCAAAAGTATATTTAACATGTTCAATACCACCGTCTGAAGCGATCGATCGACTCTTTTTGAGTACGCCAAACAGGCGAATGCGCATCGCATTCGTCTCCTTTAACAGAGAAACAGAGGACGTTTTTTAGTTTTTGCAAACAGACCAATCACTTTATAATTAAATTTGACAAGGAAAACGAAGGATACTTGAATTGAAAGCATGCTCAAAATGAAGAACGTTTCAATGTCCACTATGTACACATAAAATCATTTTCCTAAAATGTTTCAAATTTTAGATATGCAAGTTCATAATTCTCTAAAACTTTAATCGCCGATATCTCGAAATGTGACTTTTGGTCGATTGGCCTGTTTGGAAGATTCGTGACGAATGACCGTACACACACTCCCAAAACATTAAAGCTCAGATGCATGTGGTATATTCGCAGTGTCCGCATCATTCGATTTAGTATGACGTTTAAATTACTATTGCAATGATTAAAGGCTCGTTTTAATTGCATACTAGCGGGAGGCCCGCGCTTTGCCCGGGCTCCCACTAGCGGATGTCATTTT
Source organism: Ophioderma brevispina (assembly GCA_023653785.1). Classification (NCBI taxonomy): domain Eukaryota; kingdom Metazoa; phylum Echinodermata; class Ophiuroidea; order Amphilepidida; family Ophiodermatidae; genus Ophioderma; species Ophioderma brevispina. The sequence continues at coordinate 232,134 of JAMKCH010006427.1, read as the reverse complement.
GAATTATTCACTTTAGGTGTGGATTAAAGGTGTACTGGGAGATTTCACATCAGGTGTCCCTGAAAAATTAAAAAAAAAAGTGTACTGATGTACAGCTGTCCATTAAAAAATCCCTCTCTGAAAGGATTAAGCTGATATGCATTTTTTTTGCTACAATTATTGTGAAACTTCTAATTTTGTAGTGGAGCAAATACGAAAATCAGCTTATGGTTTATATTGAAATATAAGCAAATCAAAATCACCTTTTGGTTTCGCTTTTAAGACATTTCTATAGCCAAATACAAGGTAAGGAATCTACTGAGTGTCGTATCTATATGAAATCACTTCATATGACTCAATTTATGGATTTCACTCGTTGCACCTTTAACCCTATAAAATGCCCAAACCTCACCTAAACTCTCCGAGTCCAACAAGATACGATGACGTCATCATACGAACACATGACATGGGCACGAAATCGTTAGCCGGGCCAGCGACATACTCGTTATGCATGTGGCTTGCCATCCTTGTTCATTGGACTGGGGCGCGTGGGTCTCTGGTTCGAACCCCACCTAAGATGTCCAATGTTCTTCACCGTCTATCCATTTACCCACTTCCTTTCTTTCCGGGAGAAACGAGAACAATGTTAGAACTAAAAGTTAGACAAATAGAAATCAATCAACTCTGCAACGCCAGCCGAAAATCAAAACTTGGACCCTACCCCCCTTTAAGCAGTTAAAGCCACTATCAGTGATTTCTTCAAAATTTAAACAAACCGCACCCCATATTTTTCATAAAAATCCATTTGTTTGCACTGTTGTATTGGAAATGGTAGTAATAACAACCCTTTTAAGTCGCTAAGCATAACCCGTAGTTGTCAAGAAATTATGATTTTTATGTATTTGTTTACTATAAAAGTCGGGATCCGACTTTTATTAAGTAAACAAAAGAGTCGTAAATGGCATTTTCAAGACCGCTTTCAAATTCTTTAGTGTCTGTTTTCGCAAAGAAGAAAAATATAGGTGTTGATCTGACCTAACACTAGTCATTTAGACGCAAAATGGGCATTTTGAGTTTGAAAAAAAAATGGCTGATAGTGGCTTTAAGTGTTAACATCTGCTCAATTAATCACATATTGGAACATCCCTCTACCGTTATTTTTGGCGATTATGTATCCATTTGTATTATGGTAACGTATCTGGCTGCAATATTGGTGACATGCGCTCAGAGAACTCTTGCGAAACTTTAAAAATCCAATATTATCATGTTTGAACGTTATAGTAGGACTGATGAAAATGCCATGCAACCTGTTGATTAGGCCTTGTGTAACAGCGGTCGGGGGGGGGTGCACATTTTAAAGAACGGATTTGGCATGGCGACATGGCGGAAAAAGCAAGAATATGCATCATCAGCCTGATTGCTTGGTACTTTCTCGCCGGGTTACCACTTCCTAATCCAGCTCCTTTTTGATTACAAGTAGCATCTTAATATTAATCAACATTCATTCTTTTACAACTTTATCTGTGCATGCTGTTAGGGGGGGGGGACAAGTAAAAACGCTTTGAACCCTTTGGCTCTATAATGAAATCAATTAAAACGTTTCAAAATGTTAATTCATGCAGTTATGACTTTCACTTTAAGTGCATATAAATAAGAATAAAAGTAACTTTTTTAAGGAGTGAAATAAAGACTTTCTGAATAGCCATAACTCCTGGGGTGGGGGGGCCCCCCATTTATAGGACAATTTTTATTAATTCAAACAATGGCGAGAATATTAAGGCAATGGTCGTCGCCATCATCATCATCGTGATCTAGCACTTATTCGTAAATGATTTATTGGTATGAGTCTATCGGCACATATATAAGAAATAGCCTAAATAAAACGTACCAGATGGTTTTCATGGCCATTGGAGTATTCCTTGCGAAAAAATCCAGATTTATTCTGACAATGTACACAACTGTCAACAGTAATCATGAAAGCTACCATGATTATTCCCTGTGGTATATTTACAACAACGCCGCATGCAATACCGAAACAGAAGCCCAGCGAAATCGCTCCCCATACGCGCATATATCACGAGCAAGTTTGCCACAAGCCCTCATCCTTTTGAAACTTCGTTGAGCATACAAAGGATAGGAGCGAAGTTTTCGTTTAGAATTTTTTTAATGCAAAAATAATACACTTATTAACCTCGTGATTTGAGAAAAAATGGAATAGGGGTTTTGTTTAGAATATCATTTTGTGGATTAACAAAAGGTCTTTAGTTGCCTAAACACTACAAACCATGAAAACGTGGACATTTGAAAAGGGTCGCGTAATATTTATAGTTTTATCGCAGTCGCCCCACTGTTACCACTGATCTCTAAACAATGCCTGTGGCTACACAACAGCAATTGTATATTAATGAATGGAGCAACGGGCGTTGCATCTTGGTCACACCGAACACAATGCCATTCCAGAGACACCTGTTAACAGAAGTTGTATCCCAGGTTCACGTTTTTCGGAGAACATGGCAACCATACGTGCAATATACCGTTTCCGTGCGAAGTCATGAGGGAACAAGTTTACCATATCCACAGCCGTTGGGGTGCATAGACGTTTCTTCAGACACTTGTATCAGTTATTGACAGAAAACGAATAATTAAGTCGAAGCCATGAATTGATATGTCTGAATTGAAAGATAATTGTGTAATAATTACTTAGAACTTGTGAAAATTGAAGAAAAAATTGCCCCTTTGGTTTGAAAAAGCATCAAACTAAGGAATTGAATGGCAATACTGCTGGGAAAATCCAATATGGCGGCTATATGATGTTGCTGTATATAGGCATTTTAACAAATATGGTCCATAAAATGATGAACTAAGTTGAAGCCATGCAATTATCATGCCTTACTTCAAAGATAATTGTATAACAATTATTACAGACTTCAAAAATTTGAAGACAAAATTTCCCTTTGGGGTTACAAAGCATAAATTATTGGATTTCATTTCCAAAATCCAATATGGCGGCTATCAAACAAATGTCCGGGGCTAACCTGTGTATCAGGAAATGTTTGGCTCCTTTCATTAATAATTTACGCAGAGACACGGTGTTTAAAATGGCGTAGTCTCAGTTATGTGCCAGGTCACCGTAGCAACGACCTATTTCCAGGTCACGTTCTTTTTGCCTAGCGACGGGTTTGTGGCCAATCATAGCCTTGCTTTTTGTACAGCTTGGCGATCTGTCCAATGTCATCGCGCCTTTAGGTCGCTTTTATCTGAAATTGCCATTTTGCTTGACATCACTGTCAGCCTTCGACGGAAGAGGATCAAAAATTTTCTTGTGCACACTGTAAGTTCCGCGGCTAATTAAATCTCTGCAGATTGCTTTGTTTTTCTTTCGGATTCTCCGCATCTCATCATTCGGTCTTTAGGAAATTTAATACAGTGCATGTCATTGGATTTAATGTGTACTTTTTATGATCAGTTACCCATATGTTGATATACTAAGTAGCGTCATCAGCTGCGAAGAAAAACATTACTGATAGCTCTAATTATTGGAAGGCGCAGAGGCACGAACGGACTCATAAACCTAACACCAATCCTGCGTGCTAGTCAGGTTGAGGTGCAGATAACTCATCGGCAAATCTCCCCGGCGGCCGCTTGGGGAAGGCATACTAGATTACAAGCCCCTGTGTTACAGCTGCACGAGTTTTAGACTTATATTGTGACACAATGTGGGTGATCGGCAAGAAATACACAACAATCCAACAATAACAGGTGAAGTAGCCAGGAGTCATGCGATAACCCATCAACTGTCAAGTGAGTGATCGGAATCAGGTTTTTGCCTGTGTGTGGTGTGGGACGACAACAGCGTGTAGAATCAGCTCGATAGATCTTGTACCGGTAGTACAGGGAAATATAACAGGACCAACACCACATTCACCACCCTGTTCAGGCCATTAGCATCATACAAGTGCCGAATGTCCCCGATCAATTATTAACAGGTACTGTTTTTCGAACAGTGGCTAATAACAATCTCTGTTTAAAGTCGTGCAAAACAAAATTTTCAATAACAGGTGTGTGTCCCGAAAAAATGTGGAAAAGGTGTTCCTGATGTTTGGTGGCACTGGTGGTCAAGGGGAGGCTGATCCTAAGAAATATCCCCAACTGAAAGGTTTAAGCTGAGAACTGCTGTTTGCGGGTGAGGTATCAAGAAGGGTTGGTGGAAGGTGTCTAATTTTGTAGGTTAGTGGGGTGAGTGGTCAGAAGTGGGGGGGGGTCAAATTCAGGCGGGGTATGGTGGGGGGGGATTTTATTGAAATATAAGAATATCAAATCACCTTGTTGTTTCCATGTGTGGGTTCTGGTGGCTGGGGTGCGTCTGCTGTAAAAGGTGGGGCACTATTGAATGTCTAATCTATAGACCAAGCACGCAGTATCACAGAAAATATAGATGAACTGTGAATCTCTCGTGCACCTTTAATACCAATAAAAATAGCGGATGGGCCTCCTACTGGTAGTGAGAATAGGATTGCTGCGGCATTATTACTTGAATTTGGCAGTGTACCAGTAGTAGGGCATTAGCATTATCGATCCATGCAATCAATCATTTGGAAGTACATAGTGTTCTCAGGAGTTTAATTTCCAATGCCACGCAAATTCAGAGCAATACAATTACCCAACAAAGGTGTTGGTATACGGTTCGGGTCTCGGCGTAGTTCGATTAATCCTAACCGTCCAGCTATTTCCTGGTATTTAAGGTACATTTAATTTGTATTCAAAATGTAACAATGAGCGATGTTAGGAATGTTAGCGTGGATATGGATGACCAACATCGGGTTGGTTTATTCCCTTGTCCCCTCATCGACCGTTACATCATGTACCTAATGTCCAGGTCAATTTATTAATTATCAGGTAATTTTTTATCGAAAAGTGGCTAATTCCAATCTATGGTGAATACCAAAGTTCAGGCTGATAGGCCTCCTTCTGGTAGTGTGATTATAATTTGTGTGGCACTAAGTATTTCAATTGGGAGTACCAGAAACTATGTCTTAATTAGCAATATTGTCCATTGCAGTCAATCCGTTGTGTGCGTCAATTGTGTTTTATTCTGTGTCATTTTTTCAATTACCCAAACATCAGAATTTGGATCTAGTTGTAGTAAAAGTGTGGGTCATGATAACTTGATCCCAACTTCATCTAACACTGGTAATCCTTGCCCGGTAATTATCCACCAGGTTCATTGATAGTATTTGTTGGAATGGTTTTTGGGTCATATATGACCAAAAGATTAGGTTTTTAAGTTCTTTGCCCTCTAATTAGGTTTGGTCGTTTGTTTCCAGTGGGGGGGAGGACATGCAACCCAACAGCAAATTCAAAACGGCTCAACTTCCGGGTGCTATCTGTTTCAAAGACTTACCGGTAGGAGGGCGCTATTACTCATATCGAACGGTTTTACAAAGCCTTAACTAAATTATCTGCCCTGGTCACAAAATATTTTAATCTAAATTAACCGTTCATTGGAAATTACCCTATTTTGCAAGCGGGTTAATCCACTACCCCGACGGATTTTGAAGTCGATAATTTTTCTTAATCTATCATGATATTCCTACGATCTTTTCCACAAAGGTTTAAAAGGATACTTCTTTTAATGTCACTGGACTGATCGTGCCATAGTAAATGCACGTAGCAGTTCCAACAAATTACCGTTTGGGAATCCCGCAATGCCCAATCGAGCAGATTGTGTTTCAACCCCCTGTTTTCGTAACAAAAAATCGTTATTGGGGCTTAATTGTTTTGCCTTCAGTGCTTGTTAAAGGTGGTTATTACAAATATTTAACTGCACATTTGGGTAATTCTTCCGGAGGAATGCCAAGCCAAATGAGGCATTCCGTCAATACATAAGTGGGAAAATGTAATTTTTGATTTTTTGTGCATTTTAGTAGAGGCACATCCGTTTTGGAAGCAGTTTAGGGTGCCGTCAACTACATAAAGGTTTTCATTTGATTCTCATATGTAAATCCTTTTTTGATTGAATATAGTCGTGCTTCTGAATTTTTAATGCTGGTTTTTAATTTTGGTTTTAAGTTTTAATTTAAGTTTTTTTGATTTAAGTTTAATTTGCTTATACAAATCATGAAAGAGTTTCATGAGGGACACAAATTGCCTTCAGTGTTTTTTTAAACAAAAAAGCAATTAAAATTTTAAGAATGGTTGTCAGTTTTCATGGGTATTTTTGACCATACAATTAAGCCCCTTTTCACAATGTTTTTTTTAATAGAATCTCTCTTCGTTTTTGGTCTGTACCAAAATACGTACCAGGGTTGTAAGGTTCTTCAACAGCCCCCTTTGGTCCTTTTTTTACAAAGGTGGTTTTTATGATTTTGGGAGTGTTGTTAAAAGTTTGCCATGTCAACACCTTTTTTTTCGGCATTCAATTAGATGTGGGGTCATGTACGGGTGCCTTTATGGCGAGGGCGATATTGAATCAGCATTCCGCCTTTTGCCGTTATTTCCCGTTGGTTCCATTTATTTAGGGCTTCATGCTCGTCGGCTATTTTGTAACTTTTTTCCCAATATTGTGATTGGGGTAGTCATAAGTGAGAAGACACTGAATAGTTTCTCATTTATCCCTAACGTACCTTGAGGTTAAAGTTCCGTGGCTCGATCGCTGATAGCCTCGTCCCCATAGCCCCAGATTTTACCGGAAGTGGTTCAATTTTTGGTATCAAAGAATGCTTCTATTTTTCTCATTTACCTGTGAAATCTTAGAGCCAAAGGATGTTTGGTTTTTGAAAGTTATGGGCGAAAAATGTGCCCAGTTTGGTCGTCCAATATTAATCTTACACAGTATTCTATGCGGCTTACAAATTCACGTTATTAGGGGTTTCTCGCATCATAACGGTTTGAAAGTATTGGCGCGAAACTTTACAGATGAAGTTTTTTGGTAGTGTAGACCACTCTATCAAGAGAAAATTCCCCTATCCTTAAATCGGCCACCCCCTTTAAGTGGTCCAGCCTTCAATTATGCCGTAATAAGGAGGTTTTGCGGTATCCAGTGTAGAATCGTATATTGGAACACTTGCCCGTATATGCTCGGGGCAGGGGTTGACCCGTGATTTTTTGTGTGGCAATAAGGCATTTAAGGGATTCTTAGGGATATGGATGATTTATTTCCTTATTTCGGTTGGCGTTTTTATGTAGAAAGGGGTCTTGTATATTTTGCGAATATCTTTGCCTTTCCCTAGAATCCGGGATTTCAGAGGGCTCTACTTCATATGTTATATTTGAACATCCCCCTTTTTGGTTCGTATGCAAATTAATTCAATTCCCACTGAACAAACTTCAAGTTCTTATTTAAAAGTGCAAATTACTTTTAAAGTCGGATCGGTTCTCTGTTGGGGATTGCAGTCAGTTTTCGTTTTTTCTTTCTTTTGTTTGTAAAGCCATTCACCGCGAAGGGCCTTCTTTCGTTTCGTAGATTGATAGAGCCACTTATTAAACATAGGGCCAAAGTGATGTTGGAAATTTGGTGATGTTCTGTGTGGGAAAATTTAATGGAACCACTATACAGGCAATTCTTCATGCTAGTTTACCACAACAACCGCTACCACCGGGGAGACATGTGATTACCTACCAACTAGAGGTAACACTCGCCGGCCAGGATTCCGTGGATTTTTGCCGCATAGACGTATAGTGTACAAACAGCGGCTGTCTGCACCGACATGGAGTAGCTACGTGTTACACCGCTCCTCAGCGCGCTCGGTTTTCTCATGGCCATTTTGGTTTTTTGATATTTTTGGCATATAATTTGCATTTTTTATTACATGTTCACGAATATGAGGAGGTTTTTGATGATGCCAATTAGAAATTTCGTAATAATTTTCCAAAAAAACAGTCAAAAAATGCTAAACGGAGCCAAAGTGTATAGCGACCTCATTTCATGAAATTTATTATCCACTCTCCACAATGGCGGTCGCGGTACTCACGTGGTAGCTACGTGGGTGCTGCGTGTCTACTCGGGTACTGTCTACTCAACATCCACCTTCTCCTCCACCTAGTGGGCAACTACGTGGTAGCCATTGGGTAGGTACAGCAGAGCAGCCACATTACTGTATACCTAATAACTGTGTAACTTTGGAAGCCTATCTTGCAGCTACCGCTCGCCATTAGCCCTGTGTGTACTGTGGGGGCAGTAGCTGCCTGCGGTGACATGGTTTAGCTGCCGTATAGGTCACCACGTGAGTAAGAATCCGGCCGTGTATTTCCTGATCAAATGGGTCGCCATGATGGTTTACTCTTTTCACGTGCTAGTGATGCAATGTCGGTTATTCAATTTTTTTCCGTTTTAAACACATATAGGGAAATGGAGGCGCCATCGTCATTCTCTGCATATTGCTTTTTTAAAAAAGTAATGGTGCACATATACAACCCGTTCCTTTAATTACATCACTTAAAGGATGGTTTGCAGGTGGCTATTACCAGTCATTTCTGACTACCATCACTCTAGTTGTTGGCATATCGTAACACAGGTTATGGGCATAGTTTTGCATGAAAGGGTTAAATTTTCAATACTGCATGATCAAAGGGGGGTGTTCCATCTAGCTAATCCTGCGGGTTCCATTTGTTTCTTCATTTACTGTGCGTAGCAGTGAGGCTACAGCCATTAAACCTCTTTTATCCATTTTCAGTTGTGCCATGAGGACAAATTTCTAATTTGGGTGCTTGTTGATTAAAGTAATTCTCACTTTTGGGGTTGCCAGTTACTCAATTTTGTGTGCATAGCTTTAGGATCGGGCAACCACTTCTGCGACTTTGGGCGGTGCGTCTGAAGTTGAAATTAAAACATTTGGGCAGATGCTCATCGCTTCTGCTTCATTCATCTTTTAAGGCTCCGTCTTTTATAGGTGCCAGCAAAGCCTTTTCAAAACTTACAAAAAATCCAAGTTTTGGGTGCATTGTTAACTGGTGGTCTAAATTTGGGCCTCTTTATGTCGAAATGAGGAAATTGCCTTTCGAAATGCGTAGTAGCTCAACTACAATACGCGGGTTGTGAATTCCCGCTTCAAGTTTGAAGAGAAATGAAAATCCAACATTTTTAAGTTCTTAATACTAGCTTCAATCTTAGGTAGGCCCTGTGTGGCTAAACTTGCTTGTGTTGTAGTTATTGCAATTACAATGAGATCATACGTAAGTCACTTTGGTCCATTATATTGGTTTTGTTTGTCTTGTGGAATTTGATTATGCTCATGTCAACGAAATTCCATATACAGTTATATTTTAGTTTTTTTCTATGCTACAAAATACACTAAATGGTGGATTTAATATTGAAGGTATTTGGCTATTTAATTGTGGCTTGGTTTTCATTTCTTCCACTCCCCCTCCCCTTAAAGTTTGATGTTTATTGCTATTGATTAACGGTCGCAGTTATTTTTACATTTTATAATTCATGTGTTAAGCTGCAATACGAATTCAGGTACACTATTTTTCAATTTGGGCTTGTCATTGTCAGGTATAGTAGCTAATTCGCGCTGGGTTTCCATTCTTGTTTAAACGGGCGTGTTATGCTTGCGTTTTAAGACTACCTTTTCTTTTGAGGCGGCTTCGTAATGTGTCTTAATATTTACAATCCATTGAGGGATCTGATTCTTACTTTTTCTCAATTTTATTTCAGGAACAGAGCTATGCGTACTTGGCTATTGGGTGATAGTATCATATTTTGTGCAAGCAAACAGACGCTTCAGTTGCACGGTGGTGGAACATGTGTATGGAGTGGGTTACTTGGGGTAAAATGTTAAACTTAAGGATAAGGTTAGGAAAGTTCATGTATAAGTGGCAGTTTCCATCATATTTCATGTTTCATTTATGGATCATTGGCATCTTAAATGCAAAATAAGGAAGGATATTATAGAAGTTGTGTAAGCAGTCCAACAGTTACTTTCCTTTGCAAGTATAATTTGGTCAGTCTTTCTGATGAGATTGGGATACAACTTTGAGATTAAGTAAGGGGCCAGAGTTCGTATACTAAAAAAATAAATATTTTGGTCAGTCGTTTGATAAGAAGGGGAATAACTTTGAGAATGAAAGGGGCAGGAGAAAGTGTACTAGAAACTTCAAGTAGCATCATTCAATCATTAACTCTCGTCTAGAGTATACAGTGATGCAATACAAAAGCTGTTTGACCCCATGCAAAATTGGTCTTTTATTTGTTAGAGCAAATTTTAGCAATGGCGACACAAGTTTTGACAACTGGTTATAAGAAGAGACATGCAAGACCTACTACCTCTGCTCCGCAGGATTCATAAAAATATATGCGGGAAATCTGCCATATTAGACTATAAAGGGGTCATTTTTTTTGCATGTATGGCTGCCCATATATGCTTTATTTCGAATAAGAAAGGGTATAAAAACTAGAATTGATGGAAATTCATATTTGGCCAATTTATTTCATCAAATTTACAAGGATCTAGTTAGTGAGGCATATAAACACCCATCTTAGTTATCAAACAGTGTGTCGCCGTGGATATTTTTTGTTTTATCTCGTTTTGTCATAATAAATGAGGCTCAAAACAAGCTGGAATAGAGGAGTGACGGTTATGTGTTAGGTAACTCTATGCAATTCACTCGATATTTAGAAAAAGCATTCATGTAGATGTAGAGCTTGGTCGTATTCATTCAGTTGCACTCATCAATAATATATAAAAATTAAAACAATCAATAAAATGGGGTCTGCTAATATTAGGGACGTTACTTGTTTGTTTAAACGCTTTGTGATTCGTAAAAAACATGATTACCCTCGATATTTTGCAACTGTCATGTAGTTATAGAGCTTGGTCGTATTCATGCAGTTTCACTCATCCAATCAAAACGGGGGTTTGCTAATTTTCAGGCAACAGATCTCAAAGGATCTTGAGTGTTTTTATTGACATCCAATTCAGTTTGATTATCCTTTTGATTCTTTAGTTGGGACATGTTTGCATGCGGTTTGGGAGTAATTTTCATTCTACTATACGGGGAGGGGTTGGGGGGGGGTATTGTGCGAGTTCCTACATTTCAGCCAGGGGAACTCGTTGGGGGAACCTTGTAGTGTGCGAGTGTGATTGGTCAAATAAAAGAGTTTCATATTAGCATTATGTATTATGTTAAGCTGAAAACATATTAAGTCTATACAATTCTTATATATTTGATTCAGAAGCTCAACTTCAGATAGTCAATTTACAGAACTGATAACATTTCATTTTTAATCGGGTTACTCTCTAAGGAACTTCTCCGTGAGGGAGCTCACGTTACCTCTAATGAGTCCAAGCTGGCTTGTTTGTTTAACCCAAAATAAACAGTTCATTTTTATCAGGCATTTACCCTGTGAAGAGGCTTGCATATCTCGTGTGAGTCCAAGGCTGGTACAAGCAATATTTAATAATAATGATATTAGCGAGTGTAAGGCTTCAGCTTATTTGCTTGAATGCTTAGGTAGATCGCTTCTCAAAATGCGTAATTCAACCCATGTTTTATTTCATGCTTGTTATTGTTTTGCTAATTTTAGGAAGGTTCGCCTTCATGTAGGGGGAGCTCTTCCTAGTTATGATTGATTGTGCTTAATTATGGCTTGCCTTAATTCTTAGGACGCTCCTTAAGTTTCGGTCTGCGTAAGTAACCAGCCGCGATGCCATATGATAGAGTGTACGTTGATTATACTTGCTATATATATAGGCCTATATAGCTTTGCTGCTTTGCTGAAGCCTTAGACATTATGAAATTATTCGAAATGCATGATAATTACAGTAACATGTAATAGAGTTAATGCCGCAAATGAATTTTGACCTTGATGCGACTAACATGGCAATAGAAAAGTCTGTGCCATGTTTATTTCCTGTGTAAGGGTAAAGGATATCTGTTTTGAATACGGTTAGTGCATAGTTAAAAGATCTTATGGTCATGTTTGCCGATAAGCTTAGGCGCCAAATGTAATGATCTTATTTTAGAATTGTTACATTAGCTTGGTATGGATTTTACTATTGGAAATATTTTTTATTATTTATTATTATAAATCTATTAAAGTCAGGGGGCGCATGCGCGGATCGCAGTGCAGTTCATCGTTCGGATCGACCGCCGACACTCTCTGTAGTTGTGTAGGGAAATTGGTGATCTTTATGGGCACCCAGACATACAAACCTGCATACTTCCACCACACACACACACACCTGTATACATACACCACACCCACCACATAAAAATACCCGCAGTACAGCCACACACACACCCACACAGACACACCTCTACTGTAACATACCCACACGCACACACCCCAGGTACACCCACACAAACACAAACATTACTGTCCACACAAAACCACACATACACAACATCAACGTCACACCACCCACACATACACACCCGTGCATACATCCACCACACCCACACAGACACACCCTCATACGTTCACACACCCCAACAACATACACACCCCAGGCATCCACCACCACCAATACACAACGTCATACGTGCAGACACCCCCACAGAAAACCTCAAAACGGAAACACACCAAACAGACACACCCGAAGACAGCCTACACACCCACACAGACAAAACCCGCAGACGGCACACACCCACACATTCCACACCCTCATGTTTCCACAAACCCACAAAATAAAAAACATAATACATACAAACAACACACCCTCATAAATTTCACACCCACACATACACCTATACTGCAACACCCCACACATACAACACCCTCGTCTTTTCACACACCCCACAACTCACCCCTCATTTACCCACCACGTGCAAAATTACACCACGTCTACAGGCACACCCTTATAACAATCATCCCACATGCAAACCCTTACACAAACTTGTAGTCTATTCCATTAGGTAGAGATAGTTTGTTATAAGGAGGTTAGGGAGGTACACAACATTTTCGGTGATGAGCTGTAGAGAGTTGTTGCGGTCGATCACTCCATCACAGTAATATGGAATGGCACATGCGAGATGTTCGAACAAAGGGTTGTAATGGCAAGGAAAGAGTGGGGGATTTTAACACCCACTACAGGTTGTAATAACAATTTAAATGTCCCCTTGTTTTATTAAGTGTGGAAACACTGACCAATTATCATCGCAAGTATAGGACACAGCAGCACCATACACCGAGGGCATTGAGGGTGGTCGTGCTAGAGAGAGCGTCAATTCGCCGGGGCATTGAAGGTAGGTGGTCGTGCCCATGGGATAGCAGGCGCCATTAAACCGAGGCCATTAAGGGTAGGTCGGTGCCTAACGATAGCCAGCGTCACCCCCGCCGGGCATTGAAGGTGCGTCGTGCCCAGGGATAGCGGCATTGTACATCGGGGCATTGAGGGTGGGCGTGCTCAGCTATAGCAAGTTATTATAACAGGACGCTGATGTAGTGGTGTCCACAACTAGCGTAGTGTACTGGATACCAGGGCAACGAAGGTACGTATAGGCAGGGTTCAAAAGTGTTTCCATTATTATGTCCCTTAGTTTAATTGTAGATGTCTTTAATATACATGTAGATTGTAGTTAATTGTAGTGAGCATGGGGAATGCCAAACCATTATCACGCTATCACGAAATGCTCTCCAGCGGGTAGCGCGGCAACAACAGCCCTTGTCAAATTTTCAATTTTGACATAAAAATCTTAGGAATTTTCTCAACATCACTAGGCCTTCAACATAGATTGTAAAATTGTAACATTAAGTAATAATTTTGTAGTTTGAAGGGTATATTAACACGTTTGCTGTCCTTTAAATTTTCAATAATTTTCGTCGACACCCGAAGAGTGTTGTTTGTAGTGATGAAGACTGTAGCAATTGTTAAATAAAACCAATCTTAGTTGAAGCAATAGCACGCGCAGTCAGCAAACTCTTGTGCTGCATTCGGACTCAGTCGACGGACAATGGTGGGTCCGTTACTCACACCAAACCCACATTAATTCTGGTTGTCAGCAGCTCGAGCCATACACATATACGCGTGCCCCGTCACGCCAGGGGCGCGCGCGGTGAGGTCTGTCGCAAGTGGTGTCAGAAGTGGATATCGTTGATTTTTGAACATAAGGGTCCGAGGAGAAAAGGAGTCCGAGTAACATGGAGCAGGAGGGTGGAGAACAGCGAGTCAGAGAAATGGGTGATATCAGATAGAACAGTGGGTGGAGTACCTGTGGTGACTGGAGAGTATAGAACAGGGAGCCGGCGAATGCGGCTGTTGGGAGAGGGTTAGCATTGGGACGTGGTTGGGAGAAGATGGTTGGTCCAAAGGCAGCCTGAGTGATGTTGGTAGTGGTCAACAAGGAAAAATTAGGATGGTTATGGTGGAGTTAGTTGATTAAGGTAGGTGGTTACTTCAAAGATTACGAACGGGGCACTCAACGCGGTCACTATTGGAAGGATCCAGGTTTGATGCCGACATAGAGTTTTGGCTTCTATGAGCAGATCAACTGATGATAGTCTGGAGTGGATGGGTAGCCGACTGACTGCAGAGAACGCTAGGAGGTAAAGGAACAATGAACTCGGAGATACAGAGTTTGGCAGAGGTTGTACAGAGGTTAGAAAGGGAGATACTCCAGAAAAGTCGACAACTAGCTGAGGCTTGTGAGGCGGCGTTTTTCCGAGAAAAAGGCAAGCTAACGTAAAGGAAGCGCATCTGAGACCCCAGAGAGCAGAAGGATCGATGTAAATAAGTTGGGGCTTGGAGAGGGATGACTCAAGGTCGGCTTTGAAAGGGGGAGAACCCCAAGTGGGGGAGCAACTACGTGGGACGCAAGGGTTAAAAAAGGAACATGTAGAGAACAGAGGGTGTACAGTCCAGAAGTTCGCGGGAATGAGGTGGTGTGCGCAGCTCGGACGAAAAAAGAATGGCATAAAGAGGGATTGGTTGAAGCAGAAAATTTGGAGGAATGGCGGCCCCCGGACGTTCCGGTAAACCGGTCATCGTAAGACGTACGTAGTGAAAGCGTTGTAAAGGGGACAGACTTGGCTAACCTTAAAAGGCCGCGGCAATCGAGAGGAGAGGACTAGATTGGAATGGACCAAGCAAAGAGAAAACGAATGAGCTTCGTCATTGACAATTGGCCAGAGGAGAGGTGCTTAAAAAAAAAAAAAAAAATACCATTGCAAAACAAGAAGAGTGAAAAGGACCAGTGGCTGCAGGAAATGAAAGATGGAACCACTTGCAGGGAGGGAACTATTGACAGTGACAGAGTAGAATGGCGTAATGAAAAGAGAGAAGAAGAGAATTCAGAGTTCAAAGGTGGAGTGAACGGGGCAAAAGGGCGATGGTTGAAAGAAGAAAGCTGAAGAAGTACGAGCAGAGATTAGAATGGCTTAGGAAAGAACGAGGAGAGGAGAAACTGGGATTCAAGGTGGAAGAGAACGAAAAGGAAAAGGCCAAGCTCTGGGAAAGAAGAAGAGTCTTGAAGAGGCCACTGGTATAGAGGAAGAGAAGAAATGCCTTGAACTGAAAGAAAGAAGGGGATAATATGAAACAGGGAGCCGAAAGGACGGGATCACCTCGAAGATTTGGCGAGGGAAGGAGCGGATTAGGATTAGTGCGAAAGGAGGGCCAGAGCATCTACTTCAGTCAGTGAGTTGAGGTTTCGTAGCGGACTAGGCCCCGGAAAGAGAGGGAAGCACCAAAGTTTAATGCGTAAGACCCAGTGGAAAAAAAAGTTTCTAGGAATTTGTGCTTTTGTAAGAAGTACAAAATGGACGGATGAAGAGGCTGCCGATCAGCTGTAATGAGCTGCCAAAGGATGCGCTATCTGTTGTTGACTGTAAAGGATTGTGGACCCTGAAGAAATTCCTATGGAGGAAATCAAAACGATGATGGCGGAAAGAGTTTGTGCCTTAGAGAGTGGCCCGGAGCGGAGAAGAACTATTTCCTGGAATTGACGACAGGGAGCAAAAAGTCTGGGGGAAGTTCCGGAGCTGGGAGTGGCTATTAAGAAATTAGCAGCACTAGCACACCCAAAGACGGAAAGGAAAGGAGAGAGAGAGATCGCTTGGCGAGAGAGCATGTCAAAGAGGGCTGTGGCGGATGCGATTTGAGGGGAGTTGTTCCGAGTTTGGTAACCGAGACCGTAGAAGAGGCCGATTACAAGGGACTTGTTTGGAGTGCTTTTGGTAGGGCACCTTCTGTGAACAGACAAGAGCGTGAGCGTGAGTTAAGACGGTTGCATAAAACAGACAGTAAATGATAGTGTCTCCGTCAAAAATCCGCGTTGGCGGAATGTGTTGGAGGCCATGATGATGTCTCGTATGGATGACGTTCAACGTGGCATAAATGCGAGAGGGAAGCAGAGAGAATTGTTGGTCTAAAGTAAGTCAAACACAAAGTTCGAAGGAGATGAATCAGTCACCGGGGTCGGTAAGCAACAACATGGCCGCCGAGATGGGAAGAAAGATGAGAGATTATTGTTTGCTTCCAGTGCCAGCAACCAGGGATTTGCGCTGGGAGTGTCCTAGACAATCCAGTTGCCAAGGGCGGTGTGTGTGCTCAACTGTCTTGAGGGGGGCTTAGTTACAAGAGAGGACTGCAGGCGAAAACTCGCGTTGTTGGCTTTGTGCGGCAGAAGAAATCAGGTCATGCTTACCCCGCAAATTGAAAAACCAAACTCGGGGAAAACGAGACCAGGGCAAGGGCAAGGCCGGCACAACAGACGGGCCCGAGTTACAGTTCGCAAGTGAGGAGTCCAGATGTCAGCCAACAGCAGAGGAGCCAGAGCCACAATCAGCAACAGAGAAAGCCCAAGGTATAAGCCAGGGCAAGGAGCGGAGCAACAATCAGCACAGTGAGACGAAGGTGCCGAGCTCATCATAGAACTTAGGGATATCGAATTAAGGGAGGGGAAGGGGGATGTTAATTTAAACAGTGATAGAAATTGTCCGTCCCAGTCGCTATACAGGATGAGATGGTAATGCTTCTAGTTGATACAGGTGCTTCACTTACAAATTTGGATTGAAAGCCAGAACATTACCATCTTATTCAGACGAGCGACGGCCACTCATTGAACTCGGGAAGCAGTAGTTGACTAGACAGATGATGGAAAGGAGATTTGTAGGGGTTAGGGTAAAACGGTTACTTGAGATAAAACTGGGACATTGCTTGCCTAAAGCTGAAAGTTGTTGCGGTAGCCGATGTGAGTCACGGCACGTGGGGCATGGAGTCTTAGTGTGAAATCTGGAGCTACCTTGGATCTTGGACGGCTTGAGCTGAATAAGGTGGACTGCCGTGGCCCCCCTGCAGCGACGAATGAAAACAATCCATTCTTTCCTAGGGTATTGTCAGTGCAGACTTTTGGATCCGACTGAGCATGAAAGGAGTGTGACGCAAGCTCTTCTTTATAGTCGAATTAAGGTGGTCAGCTTGGAATGTTGAACCAAGTTAGAGAATGCGAGCTACTGGATGGAATTTTAGTATCCACGACTGTAAGTGGAGCTTATAAGGGGTGTTCCCTGTGAATGATCATTCAACTGAGGACGGCAACCTAAAGAGGTCAAGCCAGGAACTCTATTGGGGAAAAATTAGTTATCGAGGAAGTGAACATTGAAGAGGTGAGAGTGGCAGGAAGATTGTGAAAATTCAGCCGATGCCTGAAAGTTCCGGAACATTTGGTGAGGTGATGATCCAGGTACTGCCAGTTTGGGACCTGAAGATAGAGAAAAAGTCACGAACGAAATTGTTGATTGATTACAAAAACACGTGTTCTCAACGGGAGACATTGATATTGGTTTAAAACTAACTTGGTATATAAAACAGCATCCATACCGGGTATGCCCGACCAATTCGACAGCCGTCCGTTTACGAATAGGTCATCACCCCCAGCAAAGAGAAGAAGTTGAGACAGGTAGGTGAGCTTACTTGACAAAGGGGTGATCAGCCATCTGGACAGTCCATGTCCCGCCCTGTTGGTTTAGTAAACAAGAAGGACGGGTCAACGCGCCTCTGTATTGATTACAGAAGGTTGAACGAGGTCACCGTGAAAGGACACCGCCTATCCGTTGCGAATCCTTGGATTGCCGTTAGGGGCCGCCAAAGTTCTTTTCACCTTGATCTTGGCATCGGGGTATGGCAGGTCGAAATGGATGCTGATGCTCGTGAAAATCGGGCCTTCGCAACACCCCAGTGCTGATCCCTGGGAACGTTTGCCATTGGCTGTGCAACGCACCCTCAACTTTCGAGCGATTGATGGAAAATGTGTTAGCCGGGCTGCTGAGGGGGAAACGTTGTAGTTACTGGATGACCTCGATCGTGTGATCGGGCGCGACGCTTGTGAGAATCGGTCAGGTTATATATATAGGACACGGCCAGCAACTGTGCTGGAGAGATTTCGAGGAAGCCCGGACTCAAGCTTAAGCCGTCCAAATGCCAACCTATTTCAACGGGAGGTAGTTAGCTGGGGCTGTTGTAGTAGTCCCCGCAGAAGGAAATTCAAGCAGACACACAGCGAAAATCGAGGGCCGTTCCGCGATTGGACAAACACCAATCACCAAACCAGGGGCGCAGCTTTCTAGGCTTAGCGTCAATATTATAGACGATTCATTAGAGGCTTTGCAGAGATTTGCCCGGCCGCTGCACAGATTTGAGTGGACGGGACGGATGAGGGTGAATCGTGGCCTTCAGGAAAGCTGAAAGAAGCTTTGATAAGTGCCCCATTTGGCGATCCACAGGAAGAGGGCAGTTTGTGCTTGATGACTGACGGCCAGTGGCATTTGCCAGAGGGTGTAGCATCTCAGCCAAGATGGTGATTGAGAGGTCATAGGAATACGGAAGCAAAGTCCTGTCAAGGCCTGAGTGGAAATTATTGCACGACAAGAAGAGAGCTGCTGCATAGTATACACTGTTCTGAAGAAGTACAGGCATTATCTGACAGGACGGAGGGTAATAAAGGTGCGAACGGACCACGGATCCCTCCGGTTGGCTGTTCAATTTTAAGAACCCGGAAGGCCAATTAGCCAGGTGGCTCGAAGTGTTGTCAAACTTTTGATCTCTTAGACCCAGCATACATCGGCCAGGGAAAGCCATCAAAACGCCGATGGACTGTCACGTAGACCATGTCGCCAATGTGGCCGATGGGGAGCAACACTTTAAGAGCAGCTGGAGATCAACAACGCCAAATGGTAGCTGAAATGTAAGAAGGCAGAACTTGGGCAACAAGTGTTAAAGAGGAGCCGCTAAGGTTAAATTGGTGTTACAGTGCCAAACCGAGGTGGATTCTGTGGTTAGCCGACCCAACGGATCAACCACTAGAGCTATGGAAGATACAGTCTGTATCGTACACACTTGCCAATTTGGATGAACAAGACCAACGGGGGCGAGGAATGAATTGGAAGGACAGGACTGAGTGGAGTCAACTGGGATGGAACCCTTGCTTGGCGATAGCTGGGGGAAGGATAGGGAAATTGGAGGAAGAGAATGAAAGAGTTGGGTAGGGGGAAACCCGAATAAAAAGGCGAGGGACGGGGTTCGTTATTGTATCAGGTGTTCACCAGATGATTTCATTTGAGACAAATAAGAGCAGCCCAACAAGAGAATGAAACGACGGCGTTAATTCTGGAGAAAGAGGTGAAAAGGCACTGCTTGAGAGACCAGTATTGATAAATCTGTTACCCATGAAACATTATTGGGTCTCGTGGGACCGTACTTGGCTCTCGAAAGGGGTGTCCTGTCAAACCCGGTGGGGAAAGCGATGATGTTTACCCAGGATAGTTGCGAGAGCGCTGTACGTATGATTAGAAGAATGGCATGCCCGCAAAGACGGCTGGTCTTCTTGGTCGAGACAAGACTCTACCCAAGGTATGTGAGAGGTACTACTGGGTGGGTATGGACGCCGACGTAGAGCTTTCTCCGCCGGTCTGTGTGCTTGTGCACGCAAAAAGGGCCCGCCACGCAAACATCGAGCACCCTTGCAACTAGTACGCATTGGGGCTCGGTGGAGGAGTGGAGATAGAGTAAACTTGAGCCCTCTGACCGGACCCCATTGAAGGAAATTCGTATTATCTGGTGGGGGGAGACTACTGGACGAAATGGATGGAGGCGGATGCAATCCAGGACCAGCAGGCTGATGAAAACGGTGGCTTCAAAATTGGTTAATGAGTTTATCTGTAGGTTCGGAATTCCCCTGGAAATCCACTCGACCAGGGGGACTTGAATAAAGAAAAGATTCAAGGCGATGTGTAGGCTGCTTGGTATTGTGGAGACACGGACTACCCCATATTAATCCAAAGTCAGATGGCCTTGTGGCAGCGGTACAACCGCACCGATAGTTGTGAACGCGGTGTCATCATGATTCAGCCCCACCAGAACCAGAAGGCCTGGAGATCATACATCACGTACGTAGTTTTGCCTACAGAGCCAGCGTCCCAAGAATCCAATGGGGAAGAAAGAGCGTTGGGTGCGATTGATCTAGTGTGGCGTCAGGACATGAAGAAGGAGAGTGCATTACCGACTTTGCAGAGGATTTGAGAGAGCGAAATTAGAGGCATCAGAAGTGCTAGCCACGCGCAGGGTTGAGCGCTGGGTTGAGCGCTAGGGGCAGAAACGAACAAACTATGACCGGTTGCTTATGGCCCAAAGTAGGGAGTGTGGAAAATTTGTATGCTTATACAACACACAGAGAAAGGCACATATGTCAGTAAGTAAGTTGGCGCTCCCGTGGGAGGGACCTTACCTAGTGGTATCAGTTCTGTCTGATGTCACCTATCGAAAACAGAGGCCCCACAAGCCGTAGTAAAAACCGAAGGTAGATGTCATGCGGATCCGCTTGAAGCTGTATGAAGGTCCAGAATTGGTACCGTGGCAAACAGCACTCCTGAGACCTTAAGAAGCGGTCTGACTGACCTGGTGTGGTGACTGAGAATAGTCAGCAAGTGGACGATCAGCTGGATGCAAAATAGAGAGGCTTTGACGTGGTTTAAACGGGTAAGGCGAATGTATTGCCAAGATAAGTACAGGCGGAACCATCCGGTTTTTGTGATGATGATGAATTTGAAACGAAAACAAAGGCGAGAACCTAACGAAGGTAGGCGCAACAGAAAACCTAAAAACGCGATGAAGAACCTTGGCAACCGCAGCAGGATCAACCGTCCATGAAGAGGACACACCTGCAGTTGGTCGCCGGAAAACCCAAAGCGCCATCGTCGCAGGCATGCCAGGGATCGATAGAAAATAGAGAATTGAGGGAGGACCCATGTAGTGAGATAAAAGTCCAAAACCGTAACTGTACCTCATTGTAGGTTGTAGTAGCTGTTGGGAAATCCGAGTGATATGCGATTTCGGTAGTGAAAATTGAGGCTTTGAGTTGGATGCAGGATAAATATCGCCCAGAAGGCTCCAGCAAAATGGCATTGGATGGGGTGCCATACCGTCAAAGGAAGCGGCTATAACAAAGGATTAGAACCAGTTGGGTGCTCAGTCAACGGAACTCCTGTTAACTTGTAATGATGAGCTTTGCCTAAGGGAGAAGAGGACGAAGTCGGAAGAAAGTCTGGACGAGGATAATGGTGACTGGGATCTGCGCATTTTGGATGTTTTGGAGAGACATGGGTGCAAGTAAATTGCTGAAAAGAGGTTGAGTCTTGGAGTCAATGATGATAGGGACATCCAGACGTCGCCTCAGGCCTTGACCCAGCACCGCCAGTGGTTCTTCAACTAGGCAACATTAACTACCAGTGATCGGCTGTGGACAATTCACGACGATTTACTGAACAACCAAAGACGTCCATAGGATTAGCAAGTCTTCCGGTCATCAGCATCCGGACGCAGCCGACCAAGGCAGTGGGCATCAGTAGTTTTATGTTTGTTTAAATGTTTAGTAAGATATGCTATCGATAATTGATGGGTCAGGGGGCCCCTCTAATTTTGTATAAGGACCGTTGTAGTCGGTGATTGTATAAGGCCACGTGTAGTATTGTATAAGACTAGAAAGTTTTGTATAAGAAGTCCAAAAATGGCCCAAGTAGATAGTCATCAAGTTGGGGGCATAGGAGAGCACATAATTCCAAATGCTGTTGTGGGTTCTGTTGTCGCGTATTTTGCCGGAGGTCAAAGCTCGGTAGGGGGCTGTTGTGATAGACTGGAATGTTTCTGCTATTTAAAAATAATAAATAAAAATAATACGTAGTGACTAGGATCGCTAAACTATATAACATAAACAATAAACACCCAAGCTTAGGTTAGTATTTTATGAATGAACTACAATACGCTAACGTTATGCTCAGCAGAATTGGTATGACGGTCATTTGTGTAATGCGCGCAAGCTGCGCCCACGGTGTGGTCCACAGAGTTTTGCAATAATTTCCCGGGACACCGAAGGGTTATTAGTGTTTTGGCATCTTCAATCAAGACTCCGGTAAAACTTTGCCAATTGCACTTGATTTGGTCATCAAATCATTAATCTCAATTTACATAGTTACCATAATCTTAAAGATCACTTCAGCAGTCATGGTGTTTCATATTTGTACTGTGGATTTCATATTTTCGATGTAAAATTGACGTGAATGTGTGCTCGATTTTGTACGTGTGTAGCATATACAGTGACATGAAATTTCCGGAATTTCAGAAAAATTTGCTTCAGTTGTCAATTTATGTAGTATCTAAATTGTTCGATTCATGTCACAATCAAAATTATATAGTGTTCCGCTGAGTGATCTAGATTGACATGATGAGCTTCTTTTTTGTTAATATTCCAATTATATCGGTTTTGGCAGTTGACAATTAAAATGTAGTGTAAGTTGTTGTTTGCATGCAAATCATGGTCCAACAGATGCCCGTGTACGCGTATATTACCCCACTAGGACAAAATGGGTGGTTTCCGATTGCGAACGCCGAGATTTTATGATAACAAGGTATTTTCTTATATTTTGAGCTTCAAATCTTCAAATCAAGTTAATTGGTTATAGAATCTTGGGTTGCCAGTAACCATGAGGTTTTAAGTGTATGCCTCAATATTCTTTTGATATTCTGTAGATACTAAAACATTTTTTCAGTGATGGGAATGTCTGATGATTAATTAATTTTTTTTATGTATGTAACAGTAATATTGGCTATAACCAGACTTGTGCAATCCAATTGGTATTTTTGTGTACTGAAATAAATGCACATTGTTCAAAAAAAAAAAAAAAAGAAAGAATGGTTCGGACCGCTAGGAGTTGTAGATTTGCAGATATAATTAGTTTTTGTCTGAAATGTTCGACATTTTCGGATAACGTTGAGATTAAAAATTTAGGTCTCAAAATGACATGCGTATTCAGATTCCGACGGGTCATTTGTCCGAATGGGTTTTGTTCCGAAGGTTAATTACTCCTGAAAGAGCTTTATTCCGAAAGTTAGTTACTCCGATGTAATTTCTCCGAAATTCTATTTCTCCGATGGGTAAATTTAATCGAACGGCAATTGGTCGAAAGGTCATTATTCCCGAAAGCTAAAAAGGGTCATGCGCCGAACGGTTTTTATTCCGAATGGTCATTACTCAGAAAGGCCGTTTCACCGAATTTTCGGAATATCGATCTTTCGGAATAAAAACCTGTCGGAGTAAGTAAATCCTATTTTTTTTTATTTGCAAAGGAATTTACTCCGAAAGGTCATTACTCCGAAGGTCGTTTCTCCGAATTTTCGAAACGACTTTCAGGAAATATAAAAACCGTTCAGGAGTAACAAACCTTTCGGGATCAAATAATAACTTCGGATTAGACCTCCTTAGTTTCATTTTCGGAATTAAAGATTTAACTGTAACTTTATTTTGTGATGTTTCTCAAATATTTCGTAACAATAGTCAATTTACATTTAGAATCATCTGTTGGATTCTGGCCGACGAAAATTTCAGTTCAAGATAATTTAACTGTGTCATTAAATCATTCTCTTTCTGTTTACGCTGTTTAGTTACGAGAATCAAAAACAGTTTCGAACGAATTTGACATTGTTAGAAAACTCCTACAGAAACCAGGATTCACAATTGTCAGGGATTTTCCTTATGCTCTTGGATACATGTTTTTTTTATTGCTATTACATTTCTTCATCATGTAATAAAGATACACCAATTAAATGTCCAAAAGACTGGATTTCTGCTTGCTATGCTTGGTTGAGAGGTCTAGAAAAAGACTGACAGTGAATCGGGTCTGATTAATTTGAACCGCTTAAAATAGTTTGTACTCGAAAGGATTATTCCGAAAGGTCCGATATTCCGAAATTCGAGAAGAAACGACTTCGGAATATGACCTTTCGGAATAAATATCCTATGAGATAGTTTCTTATAAGGAGGTTAGGTAGTGTACACACATTTTAGGTTGATGAGCTGTAGAGAGTGTTGCGGTCGATCACTCCATCACAGTAGTATGGAATGGCACATGCAGATGTTCGAACTGGTATGTATTGGTAAGGGAAGAGTGGGTGATTTTCACACTACTAACATAAATATTAATTGTTCCCCTTGTGTTAAGTCATGGAAACACTGACCCACTTATCATCGCAAGTATAGTTACACAGCAGCGCCATACACCGAGGCATTGAGGGTCGTGCTTAGAGTGTCACTCGCCGGGCATTGAATGTGGTCGTGCCCAGAGATATCAGCGCCATACACCGAGGCATTGAGGGTGGTCATGCCTAGAGATAGCAGCGTCACACGCCGGGCATTGAAGGTAGTCGTGCCCAGAGATAGCAGCGCCATACACCGAGGCATTGAGGGTGGTCGTGCCTAGAGAGAGCGTCACTCGCCGGGCATTGAAGGTGGTCGTGCCCAGAGATAGCAGCGCCATAAACCGAGGCATTGAGGGTGGTCGTGTCTAGAGATAGCGGCGTCACACGCCGGGCATTGAAGGTGGTCGTGCCCAGGGATAGCGGCATTGTACATCGGGGCATTGAGGGTGGTCGTGCCCAGATATAGCAGCGTTATATAACAGGACACTGATTGTAGTGGTGTCCACAAATAGCGTCGTGTACTGGGATACCAGTGCACGAAGGGTAAGTCATAGGCAGGGTCAAGTGTTTCCATTATATAATGTCCCTTAGTTTTAATTGTAGATTGTATATACATGTACCCTGTGTAATTGTAGTGATGCATGTTAATGCTAAACCATTATCATGCTTATCACGAAATGCTCCCCACGGGCAGCGCGGGAGCCCTTGTCAAATTTTCAATTTTGACCATAAAAACTTAGGAATTTTCTCAACATCACTTGGCCTTCAACATAGATTGTAAAATTTTGTAACATAAGTAATAGTTAAGGCGAGTTTGAAGTGTATTAACACGTTTTCTGTACTTTTACTTTTCAATCGATTGAATTTTCGATTGATCAATCGAAATGAAAGTACGCCTCTTCAACACAACATGCGTGACAGTATTTTTGTACGGCTGTGAATCTTGGGTGCTGACAAACAAATTGGAGAGTAAGGTCAATTCTTTCGCAACATGTTGCTACAGAATCATGCTGAACGTCAAGCGCATTGATCGTGTCCCAAATGCCAAAATCTATGATGTTACAGGTACGAAGCCTCTGATGAACCGAGTAAGACTGAGACAGCTTAGTTTTCTTGGTCATATTCTAAGGATGCCAGAGGGAGAGCCTAGTAGGTTTTATGCTTTCTACACACCGCCGCATGGCTAGAGGAAGCCAGGCCGACAGAGAACATCATATCTCTCCTACATCCAAATGCTCTTGGGGGATACAAACAACATGTTGCAACCAAAGGCTATATCCAACTTGGCCCAAAACAGAAGTGACTGGAGGAAACTTGTGATCGCCTGCTGCGCAGTCGACTGATGATGATGATGACTTTTCAATAATTTCCCGGGACACCGAAGTGTGTAGTGATGAAGCTGTAGCTAATTGTTAATAAATCAATCTTAAAGTTGAAGCAAGTCGCAACCTCTTGTGCTTCATTTCGACTCCTAAAGATTGCAACTGGTGGGTTCCGTCCTCACCAAACCCACATAATCTGGTGTCAGCCGCTCGAGCCATACTCATACGTGTGCCCCGTCACGCCAGTGGCGCGCGCGGGAGTCCTGTCACACAGGGGTCAAAATATAAAACGGGGCAAAATGTATTTTAAAGTACACCATCATGTTCATTACCTTTCAAGGATTACAGAAAGGTATAATCTGAGGGTTATAGTACAAGAGTTACAAGGCAAAATGCGTTCAAGGTCACGGGGGTGGGAACTTCAGATCCATCAGTTTGTTTTAAACATTGTGTCAAATTGTTTGTCTTACTGTACAGAAGCTGAAAATATACAGGTCGCATTATCAATGAAATTTAAGATGATAATTAAGAGGGCTAATATGGCCGTGGCCCACAGGGTCTATGGGAGATCATTAGTCATATCTTTAAAAGTCTCACTTTAAAAGGTGAAACACAGAAACTATATACATTTTCTTATTTAGTATGACCCAATGAACGATTTAAAACCATTTCAACCAAGAGGGGACCGTTCTATACTGAATGACCCTGAACTGTCTTGAGCCTATTGTACTAAAACAATAGGTCGTAAATATGGCAAACTATACCTTTTTAGAAACCTTATGAGCAACCGAACAGATGGGTATATTTCTGAACAAAGTTTAAACACTCTTATTGTTTACCCCTGTACAAATTTCCCCTTATAAAACACCCAAGAAAATGACACCCATGATTTTCAGATTCTCCATGAAATCTTGTATTCGAAAAACAATGGTGTCAAAATTGTATATGAAAAAATAAACTTTTGAAATCTTATTTTGACGTTTTAAATTGAGGATACGGTATTGAAAATATAATTAACCAAGCGAGTAATTTTTTGTTGTCTTGATCGGTTCTCGATATTGAGTCACGTTTCTTGCATGTTTGTATACGTGTCGCGATAAAGTTGGCAACCAATTATCCGAAGTTAACGTTGATAATTGACGCAAACATTCTTACGTGTGTTCGCTCAACACTTCGCAAACGGTCTTCAAAATCCAATATTCACTCTTCGACGAGCCTGCTTGAAAAAAAAAAGGGTTTTGTAAATCGTTCGAAGCGAAAAAACCTGAGTAAAAGTTTGAAGAGTAAGCGAATCTCTCGATTTGTAACGAGGAAATCCTAATTTCTACCAAAACAGGTCGTTGATCATGGTATATGTATACGGAAAATCGGAACGTTTTATCGCTTTTATAACGGTACTGATGAGCTTTTGAATTCTAATATTTCTCGTTGGACAAAAAAAGAATAGACATTTGTAGATTGTTCTAACTTAACAAAAAATAGCACTTGCTAAATCGTTATCGCTTGTAAATTTAGGTTTTAAAGTTTGCCGGGCGCACGCAGAGGTTACCTCGTGTCCAATTTTATGCCAGGTCTCTACGGTTCGCTGCCAAGTGTCCATTTTAACGTTGTCGAAGTAAGGTTGAGATATTTTGGATCTGGTCAATGGGAAAAAGATTCGTCGTCGTCTGTTCACTTGTGCAACGCCTTCTTCGATCAAGTTGTCGTCGTTAAGTGCACCGATTTGCGCTATTTTTCTCTTGACGTTCAATGCGCCTTGGAATAATTCCACGTATTTTGGTACAGCATAAACGTTTTCCGAATCGTTTGACTTTATGGTTAAATGGTTTCGCTTCACGATAACAAATTGTTTTCAGCACGATGCAAAACGAGATCTTTCAAAGATTCAACGGACACCAAACTCGATAGCATAAAAATCAATTGTTTCATTATTAGTTAATTTGAGAATAGACGACGACTTATCGAGTGAAAACGTTAACTGATCACCAACATTCAAAGGTTAAGCCAATCCGCAAACTGCTGTTCCTTCGGCATCAATTCGTCGCTGAAGAACTACGGACGTTTGATTCTTTTGATGACAGTAGATTTGCACGGAGCGTGATAAGTCGTTCCAGTCCTTTGTGGTCCTTAGAAAAAATGATTCTGAATAAACGTCTGTTCTGGTCCTTTGAATCTACTGATTGTCGTGTCCTCATCTGCTCTGGGAAATTTTCGGGATGATGTATTTTGTGTAGTCAATGTTCATACTCGCTTGAAGTATTTTGTTGAAGCAACAAATTCAGTTATGGTGTTTATAAATATCGTAAAAAAATCAAAGGTGATTTGGATATTGCGTAAATAAATGGTTGTTGTAGATGTTCGTAAGCATGAAAGCATTTCGGCATCATTAGTTTTACACTCTTAACTATCCAACAGAAGCAAAATGAAAATATCGTAAATCTATAATATCGGTAAATGGTCCTGATGATCCCAACAATCGTCTTTTTCAGACAGCTATCCTTATAAAATTACCGGGCATTAACTTTACTTTTAAAAGCAATAACCAAAACCGTTTGTTTTTTCAAGGCAACATCGGTAACGATCTGTAATCTATTACGCGATTGCATTGCTAGAACTAACAAAACGGAAAATGATTGTGATTTAAAAGATGGTATATTTCTACGTCCTGCAAAATAGTCTGCAGCCTTAAAGTCGTTTCATCTTTATCAACGAAGTCTTTTCTTATCCGTCGCTTTCATTCCCGTGTCTAAAAAGCACTATCAATACCGCAGCTTTCTCTGTATTTTTGCTGAGGCGAAGGTGTCGCTTCGAGCCCCAGCTGTCGTTGAAGGGTACCGCGAGAATGCAAATATATTGATTTTCGTCGAAAAATATCGAAAGCGCAAAACCCACCGAGAAGCGAACAATTTCGATTGCATTCTATATTACGATGTATTTTTTTTATAAAGACTATAGAGACTCACGCATCATACACTGCAAACAAACTAGTACACGAGATCATTACTGATGCTTATTTGGCATTTCTTAACATTTTTTAAATAATCATTTTTATTATTTGTATCTACAACATGGACTGAGCCTTTGAAGGAAAAATGAAAAATTATATTATTTTACGATGATCGGAAACATTACAACGATTCATCGTTAAATCTACACCATTGCTAAAACATGCTTCGTGATAAAGAATAGGCGAAATATTCGAAAGAAAAATGTTAGCATCCGTTACAAAGATACTGTCGACGCTATCTCGTAAAAGGCACGCCATAAATAAAACGACCATGAAAGTGTTACTCATCGATAACTTGCACCAAACATTCCACGATGTCGGAACTGCATGCGGAATTGCTGCACATTTAGTGTAGTTCCACATACATGCGGGAACGCACCAATTTGGACGCAATTCCGCATGCGGGAATGCACCAAAATTGGTCCAGTGTCGCAAATCAAATAAAAACAAAAAATACATCAAATCATAACAAAGCTCGTGGCTGGCGAATGTGGCTTTAGTATAAATTCCTGCCAAGAGATGGAGCTATATAATTTTTTTATGTTAATTCTAACGAATCAACATAACAATCACGACACAGGCGAAGCAGCCTAGCTCAAAGACGTAGCAAATTCTGGCACCTTCTGCATACACTTAGGACAACAATGACATTACATTTACTTCTTCTTCTTCTTGCGTATGAGGCAGCAGCTAAATATGTTGCAGACCGTGAAGCAAGCTCACTGTTGATTGGTTGGGATTTGAGAAGTCTATGTAAACCGGTGGGCGAAAGGTAGGGCACTCTTTGAGAATGTGATCCGCAGTCTGTGATGGAGAGCCACTTTGGTAGGCTGGAGGTGGTCGCAACCCCCATGGGTGCATATTGCTGTTGAAGCGACCGACTCCTGTGCGAATTCCTTGCGTGGAAGATTATTACCTGGTGAGAGTTCTGTCATAGGTGTAATAGTGAGTTGGTCTGGTCTTGAAGTATCTAGCCAGGCAGTGTTCCATGTCTGTAAGATGTTGAATTGGGAGCTGGAGAGTTTAGCAGCGTGTCAACAGAAAGGTTGACGAGAGCACAGTCTCTGTCTGCCGAGCTGGTGTGATTCTTTGACAGTGTTATGCAGTAGGAGCTTGCTGTCCAACAGAGCCTTATTCACCAGTTTGTGTGTGTGGTGTTCTCTCCGATGCACTGCAGGTGCAATGCCTGAAAGCACTCGTAGAAACTCAGATGGAGTGGGACGGAGGCAGCCAGTACATTTACTGAAATGAAATGGGGATCAAGAAATTTAGATTAATTATAACACTAAATTATGAAGCTTTTGCCTACAATAACAGAACATTTGCATTTAATACTCTGTCCTCACCCAATGTATCTTCGGCTGTTTAAATTTCAGTATCCAACATCTATCCCCTCCAAATGAAACCATACCCTCGACAATATGAAGTGACGCGAATAACATCAAACTATAACAATTCTATGATTACTTCTCAAACGAAAACTGATGGTGATGGGGGAAAATAGTTTTTTAAAAGTTAGCAACGTTCGTCAAGATTTTTGCTACGTGAACAGAATTTTGTTCTACATTAGCATAAAGCAGGCATGCATCATGCATGCACCATGCATGCATGCACCCATGCACCTGTGGGTCCAATTTGGTATTAGTTTTTTTGGTTAGATTTTCGTTTTTTCAGGTCTTCTTCGAAAAGTTCAACTCCAATTAAACCAAACTTTGGGTTAAGGTGCAATAGGGGGTTCCTTCATATATGGCTGATGTCAAAGATCATGGTCCAAGGGTCAAAGGTAAGCTGAGGTCATGTTCCTCTGCCATCTGCTAGGGGATGACGCAAGTTTGCCTTCTATTTTAAAGATCATAAAAGAAACAATTCTTGATATCATTAGATCATATTTTCCTCGAAAGGATATACATTTTATAAAACCTAAATCTAAATCTATTCAATTCGAATCCAATATCCAGAATACCACCAATACTGAGCACCTGTAATCGTGGTTGTAAATATGTCGATGAATCCCAAATTCAGTTGTCTAGCTAAAAAAAGGGTGATATTAAACGGTAATGACCTTAAAGAGGCATTCGTGATCCACAACCTCTTTTCTCCGACTTACCTCATCCTGAACCTTAAGCTATATGAATACACGTGTACCTAATTGTACGTGCAAATTCGGTCGTATCTGTAAGAAATTCTTAATTTTTTATTATCTGTCCGCAAACGGACAAACAATACAGCACATTGGTCTACGGGACCGTGGCAAACAAGCATTGTTCGAACACAAAACCGCAAGATCGGAATCAACTCAAATTTTGTGAATAATTTTTTTTCGCAAGGATATCTATGAAAAATGAATAAAACAGAAATTACTGGAATCACGAAATGCACCAAGGAATTTACTTATGCTGTTCGAATTAGAAAGACCTGTTTGACCATGAAAACGATATTTTTAAAACATATATTAATTTTCAAGTAGGCACTTAAAACCTGGGCCGTTAAGTTAATTGAAAACACACAATAAGGCACATATATCCTTTAAAATAATAGGGTATATAGGAAATTGAAAGTCATTATCGGTGAGGCCTTTTGGCTTGATGGGTGTGAATCCATGCATGATCATTTTGATGCTTATTTTTAATCTACGTCACAAGGTTTTTTTTGAACAATCTAACCCTTCTATACATTAATCTATACAGTTAATTGCGAATAGGCGTGAAGTAGCCGTACAGACGTGCAAGTATAAAGTTGGACATGTTAATATGTCTTGCAATGTCCTACAAACCAAACGGAATTCTTCTGGTGGCGGTAGCAGGTACGTGGTTCCTTAATTTGATGTTTATAACTTCAAAGGAAATGTGATGTTTTATAACTTCAAAGGAAATGCTCAATCATTGTAAACGAAGGTGATGTTCTTGTAAACCAAGTAACGTGTTTAGGGGTTTAACTATAGGGTTAAACAGCAGGGGAGGGCGGCCAAGAAATCAGACGTCGCCATTGGTTTAAACAAGTAAAAGCGAAATCTTGACGAAAAATTCTGAATTTTTTATAGGTTGTCAAGGAATATTTTCTTATTCCAAAACCGTTGGAGTTGAAGAATCGACTCCACTGGAAGGGCTATTTCTTATTTTTTGATGAATAACGAACGAGGACGAAGTCGTATCTGGGTCATGGGAACACTCATGACCGACCCACATCAAAGCACCCAAATTGGTTTGCACTCAGTATTACTGTAATTTCTTTTGACATTTTTGGTGAGTTGCTATAGTGAATAAGGCTTGGCCGCCATTACCTGGTTTTGAGCGTATATTTGATTGACGAGAGAAATAAGCGTGGCACTGATAAAAACGCATTCAATTAAGGCAAGGCTTTAATGAATTCCAAACACATTTTGTTGTATGCGTCCAGTGAATAAAACACGATAAGTATTTTTTAATTTTTTTATATTTCTGGAAATTAAATTCTCTTGTGAAAATGAGGTCCAAAGATTAAATTCTTTCACCCAGGTGGTATGCATGTTCAACTGGTATCATTCATGATATAAATCATCAATTTTAGTAAAATTTGACCATTTGATATTAAATAGATTATTTCTTGATATCAACCAAATAATTGAAACAATGCTATTTAATGTCAAATCAATTGACATATGAAACCCCAGCCTAAATACCGCAGAAAAAGAATGTCAAAACAGTTTTAACACTTAAAAGGTGTGTATGTGTGTATGTGTGTGGGTCTAAACACCGATTTCTGTGATTCGAACAAAATTCTCCCGCCGAATAATGGGAAACCATTTTCTCAAAGGACTTTTTCCATAAAATAATAGAAGAACATAAATACATTTACATTATTGAAATATTTTTTTTTTAAAGTTACTTCAGTACAATTTAAGGGACAAGTTATTTTTAGTAGCGCCTCCAAAATGCTGGTTTATGCTAATTATCATAAAAACGTGACCGATTTGATTTTTTTCCACCAAAATATGCGCACCTGATAATTAGTCATCTACATAAAATATTGGGCAAAATAATTCAACATTTGCGACCCCCCCCCAAAAAATAGCAAAATTTTATTAAGGTTATCATTTCAAAGGTAATCAATTAAAACCGTGACATTCCTATTCTTTGTGTTTTAAAGGTGCATTTCGTGATTTCAGCACCTTCTGTTTTATTCATTGATCAATAGATATCCTTGAGAAAAGCTTATTCCCAAAATTTGAGCTGATCCCGATCTTGCGGTTTTGTGTTATGAGCAATTGCTCGTTTCCCACGGTCCCATAGGCTACTGTGCTGTAATTTCTGTCCGTTTACGGACAGAAAATACAACATTGCGAATTTCTTGCAGATGCGATCGAATTTGCACGTAAGATTCGGTACACGTGGATTAAAGGTGGTTGTTCCGATTTATGTGTATTGTGTTCTCTACTTGATATGAGAGCCTGGCACTTGCACATACACCCCATCAAGTACCGTGGGAAACAAACTTGCGGTTTTGATGGTAGATGCAATGCATGTTGCAAAGCCCCTATTCAATACTGTGCTAATAAAAGTGGTTAACCACTAAAACAGCGGTTTTTTGTTTATATCTTGGGAATGAAATGGATTCGAGGGCTCAAATTTCAGGACGACAATGAGAAAAATACGGCCTTTCATCTGATATCAAAATCGATACTACTTCCGGGTAAATCAGGGGGGGGTCCCAAAGACGATCGGAACACGCCCCTTTAATAAGGCTAACGGTTCAGATGATATACAAATCTCAACATCTTTTAGGTAAGTCGGGGGGACGAGGCTGTGGATCACGAAATGCCCCTTTAACTTTTGACATCATATCGAAATATTAAATTTGTTCATTTTATCATCTTGAATAAGCTCTCCCGTAACTCGTTGTATTTTGTTCTTCATTTTTCACATTACCAGCCCACCTCTAGCGAGATAGGTAGACAAATAGAGAGGCCTTACACGCTAATCATCATGGGACAAACTTACACCCAATAGGTACCCATATACTTCATAATTGTAAGGGTACCACACACTGTCAATCAAATTCCCAATGAGTGTGGTTGGAGCAAAATTTTTCACTTCATTTTTTATAAAAATTATCAAAGCCTGCAGTAATTACATGCAATATCCATGTTCTATAAGGAGAACACATGCAAGGTTATTTTGGCAGTATAGAAGTACATTTTGAGGTTTAAATCTTCATGCTAAATTTCAATTTCGTGTACACTCGGTTGCAATGGCAGCGTGTGCGACTCTTATTAGAAGAGTCACAGTTGGGACTAGGCCAAACTATGGACATGACGTAGCAATGGCCGCGAGATGTTATAGGTGTTACATTGTACTTGCATCTCAAACACAAAAAACGGTATCGTTTCGGAGCCCTACCAGGCTGAGTCAACCGGCTGTGGTAGATAGGTCGCGC
This sequence comes from Ophioderma brevispina, assembly GCA_023653785.1. NCBI lineage: Eukaryota > Metazoa > Echinodermata > Ophiuroidea > Amphilepidida > Ophiodermatidae > Ophioderma > Ophioderma brevispina. Next base: position 198,010 of record JAMKCH010006427.1, on the reverse strand, counting down.
ACCACAACTATGAATCAGATTGAGGTTGGTTGGTTGATTAGATTGAATGGCGTTTTCAGCAACAATGGCTATGTGCGCCAATTACTATGTAGAATACAATATAGTTACGTAATTCCATTCACATCAGTAGACAATGGTAGACAGGTGTTACGTTGTACTTGCATCTCAAACACAAAAACGGTATTGTTTCGGAGCCACACCAGGCTGAGTCAACCGGCTGTGGTAGATAGGCCGCGCACCACAACTATACCGGTACTACGTCTATGCTGAACACAGCCGTATCCAAGCCTGGTACCCATCTTTCCCCGTTAGCTCACGCAGGCTATCTCCGACGATATCCAAAGCTCGAGTCGCTAGGAACTGCTCAGTAGGGATAAGCAATAATTCAAAGCATTAAACCGGGCTGGAACAACACCAGTATGCCTGCGCTATCCGTCTGGTACCACGTGGAGGTGGGGATTGGGCTGCCCGCGTACACTAACTATACCGGCACGTTCGGACCTTACCAGACGAATCAGATTGGCACTCACTACAGAGTCTATACCTTAAAATAGAAATCTTATTTCTATGGTGTTAAAAACAAGCAACTGTAACGGCAGTAGGTCCTACAATTTTAAAATCAGCCGATTTAATTACCCCAATTTGACCTATACAAATAGATGCGATACATCAAGAACTTAATGAATAATTATAGCATGTAAATCTAATTCGCTTAATCATCCAAATCCGATTGGTGAAGTATTGACTAATGCGTAATCGCTACGTTCCATTGTAATCACGGCACTTATATGTCAAAAGCTAACCTATTATTGAGCTGGTAACTCATCGAAATTTCAATCAATACTGCATTGTATAACTTTTCATACCTTCTCTCCCGATGCTTGCTGCTTTATGTTAGTCAACCCAGTGTTGTGGAAAGTTTGTAGAACTACGATATTTCTAGTTTAAAATTTTTAAAAGTCATCCAAAATATATCATAAAAACAGTTAATAATATTGTATTTGTGTTTTGATGGTGTATAAAATAATGCTCATGTTGTTTATGACAGATAAGGCATGAGTAGAGTGCATTCGGGGATATATGTTTAATTGCATGCTTGGACTCATATACTATGGATAAGTGGAGCCAATTTTCACTCGCGCTAAGCACTCGTTGTGGCACTCGCACTACCTCGTCTAACCAGCATGAGGGGGGGGGTGGTTACCACCCTTCAGGTTTTTTCCCCACGGCTTGCTAAAACCCCCTTTTTGGTGTCCAAATTAATTAATGTAATTGTCATTGACAGTTCCCTCCTTTTAATCAAAACAAACATCCGCCGGGATATAGGTAAGATACAGGGTGATCCCAAATGATGGAAGTGGGGGGTGGGTGTTACCACCCCCCTTCGGAAGGCAGTAACCAACATGCCTAACACAACTCACAGGAACATCACAGACACTTGATTTGGTACCAGAGGATAGCTATAGTCCTCCTCTTTCCATTGATACCAAAATGAGTACAACATGCCTGGCATTACGTCACACTGACGTCATAAATTTCGCACAGTCAGCAAAACGCCATTTCCATAGACAAACCACAGTGAAAAATTCAATTTTCGCCAAACGGTAAGGAAACTCATATTTGATGCGGTTTTTGACGCGAATTTATGGGAAATGACTAGTTTTTTATAATGACAACATTTTAGAGCTAATAAGGTGTTTGAGTGCTAAAATTGCAAAATATCAATTTTCCACCCTATATCAGTATTTTCGTCTTTCATTCCATCCACATATGACTCATTGGTGGACTTCATAATGGAGATGTTAGAACTTATTTTTGTACCAATGGAAGAAACACTCTAAGCTAGATCCTTGGTACCAATTTACAGGAATCGGTTTTCAGTAACAAAATCACAGGGGGGGGGTGGTAACCACCCTCCCCCCCTTCTGCATTTTGTTACAAAATGCGCATGTCGACGAGTGCTAAAGCTGCTCGTGCTCACAGTGGCTCGAGCTCACAGTGGCCCGCTAAACATAATTAGTTTATTTATTAATAATGGCGTCCAAGTTGCAATTATATCTCCCCGAATGCACTCCACCAATGCCTTATCCTATACATAATCACTAAACGTGGGTATTCAGTACTTACGAAAAGGTTATCACTTTCGAATTATTAGGACTGCAAATGTTAATCATGAAAAACGTGTATTATTTTAATACAGTTTGCATGTTGAACACAGTGGATCCACATGTGGTGTGTACTCAGTAAAAGCGAACACGCGTTTAGGACCGATGCACCTGTCACTTCCATCTAAGGAACCGCTGCTTCTGTCAAAGTGTGTTGGCCCCTCTCTTCCTTACTACCAACAAATGTTCAACCGCTGACAAGGAGTGCATCTGGTTCACCAATCAAACAGATCTCCTCACTCAAAAGGACAAATTGGATCCCCAGTAAACCGATGTACTTCTTGATAGAATTTTTTTTGTTGTAAGTTCAACAACAGTTGTGAAGTACAAGTTCCATTTAAATGTATAGATAGTATGGTTATAAACGAGAATCCCATTTTAGAATTTGTGGGGAAGAAGGTTTGAAGATGTTTTTCTATAGTTTAAAGGGTGCTTATCTTATAATGTTCCTCGAAATTTCCCAGAGATTGGACACAAATTTTGATTCAGCACTCTTAAAACTATAGAAAATCATCTTCAAACGTTCTTACCTAAAGTTCGAAAACGTGTTCCTTATATATCGTCGGCCGCGTCACATACTGACGTATTCGACATTTTGGAAATTTTGGAGAAATTTGGCATATACGTTTGTTTTGTACTACTCTACAAATTCACCAAATTTCAAACCTCAGAGTCGCTTAATTAGTAAAATATTCATTAAATAATTATGACGTATTTGCAAAACGTTAAATCGTCTACGTCACATAATGACGTATTTATCTATTCTGCGCAGGCCCGTAGCGATGCATTTGCATATTGAAGTATTCGCCGTTTCACATAGTGACGTATTTGTCCGACATATTTTTCAGTGCACAGTAGAATTGCTATTTTGCCGTTTCACATAGTGACGTATTTTTCGCGCCGTATTTGTTATTTACACATTAAAATTGCTATTTTGTCGTTTTCACGTAGTGGCTTATTTTATTTAACATAAGTTTCGCATATCTATATAAATTGAGAGTTGATTATACTCGATTCATCTGATATGTGACCCCGTACCATTCTTGCGGAGGTGAAAAATTCAATGAGGCGCAGGGACTTCTGTTAATCATGTTATTGTGAGCAATGTTAAGACCTGAAATATACTATAGTCCCATTATGGCCCATAGTATTAAAACTCTAACAGATACAATTGCCCAGTGTGTAACAGTCAGGCCGACCTATTTCAAGAAAACAGGCCCTAACATGTTTACAAACATTGCTGTTAACTGGTCTATTCAGTGGAAGGTGAGTGAGTTAAATGACTAGAGTGTCCTCCAAGATAATCCGGTGTGGCACGTGCATTTGAATTCTTTCATTTTCCCGATAGAGCTAGGTTGACCCCTCTCCGACTTAATTGAATAGGTCCAAAACTCCAGGGGGGACGAACGTGAATCGACTATAGTAAAATGTATTTGAAATTTAACTTATTTTGGCGATTTCCCACTAGGTTTTAATTGAAATATAGGTTTTAATTAAAAGTATGGAGCAAATTAAAATCGCAAAATCTTTAAGCCGTTTTTCTCGAAATACATATTTTGCAAATACGTCAGTATGTGACGCGACATGCCTCCACTATTGCCAAAGTATACTTTCACAATGAAACGCTGTGGTTTGTCTATTTTGGAGCAGTGTTTTATCTGTACATCTCAACTTCTTATTTCAGACAATGACGAATGTGTATCGAACCCATGTCAAAATGGCGGCACATGTTATGATAGAATCGGTGGATATATCTGCGAGTGCTTTACAGGTTTTGCTGGTGAAGTTTGCGAAAACGGTAAGCGTTAGTTAGTGACGAGTGTGGCAGGAGATATAGTCCTCCGGGCTCACAGTCCGGGAACAATGGTGAACAATAGGGCAATCGATTCAGTTGACTCTTCACGCAACATTAGTTTCACGCTTTATTCCGTTGCCGTCTATGGAGCCCGGACTATGATACCTGCCGGACTATGATTACATTCACACCGGTTAAGGCCGCGAAATACGTAGTCTGCAGTTTGAGACCCTTCACCAAAGATGTGCTCGGCATGGGGGTCAAAGGCTTCAAAGATTCAAGTGTTTCATTGAAGTATCAAGATGGAAACATCAACAATTAATTAACTAAACTACGTTGTTATTTGGACACAACTTACGTTTGACACTGCAAAATATTATTCCTTATCACAGCATAGGAGAAAGAATGCATTCTTATATCAATACACACATAACACAACTAAGTATTTATTTGGCCATCCAAAATTAGCGAAAAGTGGATTACGAGTCCCTTGACAACCCGACCCACCATGGCATTATAGTTCAGGGACATGTAAGGAAGCGGGTTCCCGTGGGCCTTTAGATAATGATATAAAATGACCCTACTATAATTAAAGAGACAAACTGGCACATTTGAAAAATAGTGCGCCCTCAAGATTTTTCAAAATCGATATTTTTGCATGGTTGTAAGGCTTTTATATACAAAAACCCCCATCCGAAATGATTAAGACCAAATCAGCTTCCTTATGGGTAAACAGAACGATTTTATAATTTAGCGTCGCCGGCGACGTTAAATTCAGCAGACGACGAAAATGGCGTTTAACACAAGAACACGTACGCCGTATATGCATGTTTCCCAAGCTATGCACACTTTGATCGGTCTATATTCCTTTGTGGTTTTAATATCAGTGAGTATGAGTCAAAAATATTCATGTAATATACACATTTGTTGATTAAAGTTATGGAAAACTTAGAAGTTGGCCTACAAATGTCTTTATCCTCATATCAATGTCCCTATCTGTTTTTGAGTATGATTATTTTTATGTGTAAAATATATATATGTTCTTCCAATGGCCTAGACTATCATTTGAGAGCACATTGAAGAAATTTCATATTTTGTGAAAATGTGCCAGTGCCGCTTTAATTAAGCAATGATATTTTCAAAACACTAGCGTATTTTAATTGTGGTTAATCACGCGGCTAAATTCGAGTTTTGGTTTTATACTCGGGGACAGATTCGAAACCGGGAATTTTGATGGTAAATTTGCGCCAGAGGCAAGCACCCTAACCGCTAGGCCACGCTCTCCCACTGATTCAAGTGTTTCATTATAACTTGTTAGTTTGACAAAATCAAGTGATTGTTGGAACTCACTTAATATTTCGTCACTCAACGTCGGAGGACTTCTTCAGAATGGTCATCTGATTGTATTTGCCGGGAACTTGGTTTCCATGGTTGTAATTTGATGTTAGACTTGCTCCCCGACTTCAAAAGATGATCATAGACATTGCTCAGTAAGTAGGTGCCCTCCTCCCTGTTAAGGGTTTTATCTCCTCTCTTTCGAATCTCCATGGCTTCCCGTATTTCTCTAGATTTTTTCACGTGTTCTCGGCCAAGAATTTTGGGGTTTTCCCAGTCTATGACATGGTTGTCTCTTGCCACATGATCTGCGATAGCCGATTTTGTCTGTTCTTGTTCCGACATTTTGCGTTCGGATCTGGTATATTTTTTACCACTAACTTTGTAGTTTTGAGTCAAAGGGTTTCTGTCCCCGAGTATTATAGTGTCCACATTACTGTTTTGCAGATATTGATGAATGCGAGGCCAGCAATATAGGTTTAACGAGTAAACCTTGTGATGATTATTCTGACTGTATCAACACAGCAGGTAGCTACGAATGTCAATGTCATGAATGGCTAAATGAGGATGGCAGAAGTTGTTCAGGTATTTATCCTTCAAGGTGGATTAAATAATCAAATGCAAAAATAGGGCAATCGATTCAGTTGACTCTTCAGGCATCGCAAAATTATAGTAGATTTCGAAGTGAGTGAGACCTCATTAAATTGCTAGATATGTCCATTGTTCACCGTGAGAGGTAAGAGCATTTATTTTAATGTTTTAAGTTTATGATACTCATACCAATGCACAGTATATAGATAGCTACGACTGTATGAAAATTGTATTTGATTCAAGTCATACTTCAAAGATCCGAGTGTTTCAATTGAAGTATCAGGATGGAAACATCAACAATTATTTAACTAAACTACGTTGTTATTTGGACACAACTTATGTTTGCTGCATTTTCAATCATTTTCATATTTTGGACGCCATCGTGAATATTGCTGGAATGCTGCATGTTTTCATTATTGTTAACATTTAGACTGTATTATAGAATGATAAAAGGAAACTAAACAGTTCATCTGATTGTGTACTGGTGAATTTTAATTTTGAATTATGACATCATACTCAATTTGCATGTAAAATGGTGAACACACGCTCGAAAAAATTGGCACCATCATTTTTGGCTCAATCATATAATAATTGACAAGTTCCTGTAGAGAACGGAAAATAAACATTCAGAGCCCACGGGAACACATATGACCCCCCGACTATTCGTCTTTTATCATCAACAGACCATTTGTTAGAACTGTTTTCAGTAAGCCGATCCTGTGCAGTAACTTTGTACCATGGCCACAATAATCATGTTTTGTAATGGCAACAAAGACATAGTTTCCACATGGCCAAAGATAACCCTTACATCGATAACATCAATATCCACCCCATCGAAATATGCAAGAACTCTCACTTATTTTTGAAATCTACTATAGTTTCACAGCACTCGATAGGCGTTTGCTGTAATGCGTCATATTGTACCCGCAATTCGGCTGGAAATAACCCATAAGGAGCACAAAATGGCTAAATGGACAACCGCGAAATTTTAAGATATTTTGATTTGGATTTTTATATAAGCAGCTGTGTTTTAACTGTGTTTGTTAATAGCGACTCAGGAATGTTTCTATATGAATCTATTACATCATTATTGATTTGACAAAACAGACCAGTTATAGCTATTCGCTTTAAAGACACTATCAGTGATTTGAAAAATATTTGAAATTTGAAGGAATAGCTTCAAAGTGAAGGATAAGTCTGTAGAATTCTCATAAGTTACCTTTTCCAGCTGTAGAATTGACAGAAAAGGAATAAAATGGCAGTGTTCCACGATACGATTCTCTATTCAATTACGTGTTGTAGTAAGTGTCCGAACGGACAGTAATGACTAAAATCTCCGATTCTGTCCTTATTAGGTTGCTTCTGGTCTTATCATTTGCAGGGTATGTTAGGCTACCTGTACTTGTTACATACATGCAAAAATCAGATTTTTGATGATTTTTTTTCGATTTGCTGATTTAGCAAATCACTGATAGTGTCTTTAAGTGTCTTCACCTCACTTTCATTTCACATTTTCAACATTAAAAGCTAATATAGGAAAGAAACCAAATTGTTTTAAGGTAATACAAGAAGACTACAAATAAAGGTCCCAGGAGATGCAAATTTCTTCAAGGAGGGACCAGAAAGCATTCAATTTTTGGGTTGGTGATGACATAATTTGTGGTATCATTGATATATTAGAGAATAATAGAAAATTGCAGGTGACTGGTGCGAATCTATTCATGACACTGACTGATAATCAATAGTTTCACAAATGATGTCACTGGTAGTGCATTCCTTTTTCTGACCCTGTTTATTATAATGGAATGTCCCACAAAGATTTGGAGTAGGTTATCATCTCATTTCCTGGGACCTTTAAATGACACTGCGTCGCTCTTATTTCTTAAATAAGTGAAGGCCTAAAAGTAAACTTTTAGCGGTGGAGTGTACACTATATCATAGTTGTGAATCATAATATTCTATGAACATTTTTAATCAGGTTCATATTACTTTCAACAATGGGGCATTCTTTCGGTCACGTTTTTGACCTAAAACCGGTAAATTTTTAACTTTCAAATCCGACTGCTGTGTTGGCTAAATAGTTTTTCCCCTTTTGCTAGATTTGTTATTTTGTCATGGGGAAAAATACCCTTGACCATCAGAAGGTCACACACGTGGACCGAACTTTATTTTCCCCATGACAAAATAACCAAGATAAAATGAAAAAAAATATTTTTGGTTAGGTTTTGGCTCAAGGTTATTAATAATGTCAAAAAGTAAGTAACAGATTGGTTACGTTGACAAAAATCACCTTGGATTGCAAGTAAACATTTACCGGTTTTTAGGTCACAACGTGACCGAAGAATTTAACAAAAGAAAAATCAAATCAAAAGAAAACCCGTGTCTTTGCTTGTGCATGGAAATTTCCTACCATAATGTCTGACCTGTATTTTTTTATTTTCTTTTCGAATGAAAGCATGCGTCCAATACCAAACTTCAAGTGTGTTTGGTTATCAATACCTACCGAAGATTGAAGGGAATTTTTCAATATTCCAATTTCGTCTTAAGGCCCCGAGTGATTGACATATTGCTTTGTCTAGTTAAGCGCAAGATGGGGAAAATATGTATGAAATAGGTTCGTTTAAATTGACTCTCTCTCTCTCACTCTCTCCTGGTCTCTCTTGACAATTAATCGTGATATGTCAGTAATGCTGTGAATGTATTCTGTTAAGTTAGTGATAGGGCACCGCTTGTGAGGATTAGATTTTTTAGTGTGTGGCAGGGGTGGACATGGTCAGACGGGGTGCAAGGGTATTCTGAAACTTATATAATTTATCGAAGCATATACAATTACATGACTAACGTACCCGGATAAAAGAGGTAAATGTGTGTTCAAAATTAACCGGCAATGTGGAAAATTCCATATTAGGGTAGGGGAGACCGAGGCCGGTTGCAACACTTTTTCCCCAATTGACCGGTAGTCACTTAAGACCTATTTTGTGGAAGTTACCCATATGATCAGGGTTATAGTTTTACATGCATGTAGTTTTAGAGCTGTTGCAATTTCAAAACAGGATGTCAGGTGTTGCAACATGCCTCAGACCACGGGTCAGTTGCAACACTAGTGTGGGGCAATTGCAACACAGTCAATAAAGAAAAAACAAAACACAAAGGTATTCCAGTTCATGATCAATCACTTCATCATTAAGATGATAATTTTTCAAATTGCAATACAAATGTTTTCATCTTAATAACTAGGTCACATTAATGCATATTAGCAAACCCTTTTGAAAGAGGAACATCTTTCAACTGAATCTTTTAATTACAGTCAAACATGCAGTAATTCTGTTACTTTGTGCATTACTAAATCAACAAGCTGGTTGAAGAAGTTATTTCACGTTAAAGAACTTAAAGAGTTTCCACATGAATCATTAACTGAAACAAAATTCTGAATAGTGACTCCGAAAAAATTGTAGTCAAATAGCTTGTGATTAAAAGCTTCTTAGGAGTTGTTGGAAGTTTTTTTACTTGAATTAATTTTGACCAACGATTAGTACTTGAATAGAATGTTAAAGAATGTTTTAAATGTTGTGAGAAGTTTTGATATAATTGACTAGTTAGCAGCTCCAAAATGTTTTTTTTAAGACGTTAATTCATGTTGCTTGAAGCTTTGACTTGAAACAATGAACCATTGTCTGACTGGTGACTCTGAAAAAGTTAAGTCTTCAGAGGGTTCTTCTTTGATACTTGTGAGAAGTTTTGATAAGAAATCATTGACCTTTTAGCACTCGGAAAATGTGAAGTTGTTTAAAGAAGTTCTTTTTGATGTGAAAAGTTTATTGTGAGCTGTGAGAATTTAGTTGATTAACAAATTTTCAGCTCAAAAAAACAAAACTAAGATCAAGCTGAAAATGAAATGTGATTCTATATATATGCGCAACTAGCACACTCAGTTTGTAAGCATTGATGAACTTTCTTTCAGATCGCATGTCAAAAGTATGACTTTTATTAATGTAGGCCTACGACTATGTAGGCCTACATTAGTGCTTATTAATGTAGGCCTACAATTATGTACACTGTTAGAAAATTTTCCGTAAATTTACGGAAATTTCTGGCAGAAGAATTTCCAGACTTTTTTACAGAATTTCTGTCAATTAACGGAACTTTGACAGTAATTTTACAGAAATATGTCTCATTATATGGAAAAAATGTGTATTTTAACAGAATTTCCCTTAATTTAAAATTACGGAACGAAAAAAAGTCCTGAAATTTTGCTGCCGGAAATTTTTGAAATATTTCCGTAAATTATTTTTTTTATGTTTTTTGTTTTTATTTTTGTTTTCTAAAACAGTTTTTCCGTAAATATACGGAAAATCTGTTTTCTTAATTTACGGAAATTGCTAACAGTGTAGGCCTACATTAGTGCTTTTGTCAGTATTATTAGCAATATTATTAAGTGTGATGTTTGCATTTATGTACAAACATTTTCTTTGTAAGTGTTGGCATAATTATCAGTATTATTGGCCTAATTTTTAGCCTTGATATTAAGTGTGGGTTGAGCACCTTTTCCTTTTTCTTTACAATCTCTATACTGGCATTTTCTTTAATATAGAATTTTCTTCAATATTATGTTTATTAGAATTTTCTTCACGATTTTTATAATGAGCATTTTCTTTTATGTTAGCATTATCTTTGTGCTTAGTGTGAGAAAACAATACATCAGTTAGCAAGTCCAGAGGCACATGTCTATAACATGAATATAACTCTATGCAATTATTTTCACATTATTTGAGTGGCTAACCGGTCAATGATTCGCATTAGTACTTCTTAAAACATTAAAATAAATTTTTAAAACTAATCATTTAAAATCTTTCTGAAATTCAAAGTCTGTTTGCCAATGGATAAGGCAAAGATTCATGCAGGACCCTTTTAATATTCCTTCCTCACAAAACATTCAGAAGAAGCCCCTAAAATCCTGTTTTATTGTTTTCAATACCATGGATTATACAGGGGTCAGTTGCAACAAGCTGTTGCAATTGACCCCGATCATGGCAGCCATTACATGTGCACCCCTAGCACAATTCAGTAAGCTTACAAGTATAAAACTTTAGGTAATATGGCAACCCTAAATATCAGTCATTCCTTCACCAAACTACGCAGCCTCTCCTCAGGCATGAACTGCACATAAACAAATTTTAGTTTTCTCAAATTTTACTTAGTTACACAAAAACGGTTTATTTGCGATATTTCAACCCCTGGCATAGGAGCCGCCGTACAAGTTAGGCAGGTATATGCGTTAGAGAGATGCGCAACATATAGGCCTATGTGAGAATCAGCCTTGCAGTCAATTTTTGCTAGGCATAAGAGGTATTGTTGCAACATGTCCCGTGTTGTAACCGGCCCCGGTCTCCCCTACATGGGTTGAAATTGCATATTGAGGAAAATTAATTTGCTGTACCGTAATTTAACATACGTTGGGGTTGATGTGTCATAACTAATAACTATAATAGCTTCGCGCTGATAGTAGGCTAACCTTTATTCTGTCAGGGGGATTAAGATTAACGGAGGGAGGACAGGGACAGAGTTTTATTTCGAATAATACATAATACAAGTCAAGCAATATGTCTGTTTCTATGACCAAAGAGTATAATGGTGCCAAGCAAAACTCGAGACAAAACTACGGGTGCAGGTCGATGTTCCGACGTGTCATTTGTCCGAACGGTTTTTGTTCCGAAAGGTTATTATTCCGACAGGTCTTTATTCCGAAAGGCATTTGCTCTGAGAAGTAATTTTAAAAGTTATGGTGTCATATATATGGGTCGTTAGAGATCAATCTGTGTATACCCTATACTAGTCTTGGGTCAATGATTCTTCTGGTGAAGTATGGAGTTTTTAAATCGGCCTATACCCGACACAAACTTGTTTAATAAAAGGTGCGGAATTCACGCGGACGTTAAGATAAATGTTACATATAATAAGAGTAAGAAAGAAAAACATGAAAACATTTAAAACTAAACGTCGACCTTTTGATGAGCGCACATGACATGACATGGCTTTCCGTAGCGTTTAAGGTGCTACACAAACTGGGCGAGAATGATATCCATGAAGTTGCACATTTTGTTTTATGAAAATGAATAAAATACCATCTCAATATCTTTTCTGAATAGCATTGACAAAGGGACATACACTATGTTACACTGACTCAAGCAAATAAAGGCATTATAATTCTCCACCCGTATGTAGCGGACAAAGAACTTCAGATTCTCTTTTTTTTTATTTGGAACAGCAGAGCCATGTTACTGTCTACGCATTTGGAAAGAACTTTCAGGCGTTATCACCGCCCAGTTTTAATTTTGAGCTACCTCGTTCGCGATTAAAAAAACTTTGGCGGTCTACTGTGAGTTTAATAATTTGACTGTATATTTCATCATTTGTTGAAAAAACAAATGAGAAAACTCATTAGGGTAACTTAAATACAAATGAAGTGAGCAATAAGTTACGGATATTTAATTCTGCACAAGTTGTTAGGTCAAAGCTTGCCCAGCAATCATTCTGGCATGATGTTTGTTTGTCTTTCTTCCTGAGATAAATATTAAAAACATGGACAAGTTAATTGAACACGCACTATAGAAGCTCAAGATTTATTTATTTGCGAATGAGGATAAGTATTTTGCGCTTACGTCATTAAAAAGACTTCGTCTAAAATAGGAGAGGTGGTAACACCTGAGTCTTTTCAACCGCGAGACAATATAACAATGGTCCTGCACTCCCAGATGAAATTGGGATCTGAAGTGTTTTTCTACACCGCATGCCGAGCCGATAATCTTTAGCTCCATTGTTTGCTGAAGTCTAGTGTATCTATTGGTCACTGATATTGGGGAAAATAAATTAAGCTGACATTTTATTCATTTCCAAGAAAATGTGCCAGTTTTATTTGCGGCAACAGACGGTTATATGATTTTAATTATTTATTATAAATTTACAATTTCCCCCGAGCCCCTCGATGGGGACCACAAAACAACAGCATAGAAGGACATGCCCATAGCCCATTGGTGTAACAGGTCTACTTCTTTGCAAATTGGCCGTTCTTTTCACCTATTTTGTAATCGGGTTAAACGGTGGCGCAAGTCACGGCTCTATTCCATGCATTCGACAGGTCCAAAACTTTTTCCCGCCTCCCATCAGCGTGAATCTATTTTAAAGGTAAACTATGTTGCAAACGGTCTGTCTTTCATGATTCACAAAAATACTTTGTCATGATATTTGTGCATTCTGGTGACATTTCTTAACGTGGATATTTTACTGTTGCATTTTTAGTTTTTTTGTTTGCTTTATAATTATGTTATAGTTACTCACGCTATTTGTAAGGATCTTAAGCCAAAATACTAAGTCTGTAATTTTGAAACAAAAGTCACTTCAGAGGACTAAACACCAAATAAATTCTTTCGAACAATAATCCTCAGAAGGTTTACTTTGCCCTCGAGAGTATAACAATACACTTTATTCCGTGTTTTCATTCACGATCAAGAACAGGGGCGACGCCACAGGGTGGGCAGGGTGCGACCGCCAATAATATGAAAAAATTGGAAGAAGAGAGAAGGAGAAGAAGGACAAGAAGAAGTAGACATTTGGCAAACTGTTTGCACGACATCGCACCACATGTGCTGCATCTTCCAAAACTTCCCCCTTCTGGGGAGACACATCCTCCCTTAGACACCTCTTTTGCGCAAGGCGCCTTACCTCGGCCCCTTATCAAAACAACTTGGCGCCGCCCCTGAACGAGGACGCGTGTCCTTTGATGTCTTCAGAAGCATTACGACTATTGACTTTATCATGTTATCTTTTGTACATGCTTGTAGTTATATTAGCGTCCATTTTGTGATTACAAATATGATTTGATTTGATTTCTCAATTTTACGGGAAAAGTACTTTGTTTGTTTCAGATTCAGATTCAAGTTTATTCTCCATATACAGATCAATAAATTATACAAAGAAGTAATTACGATGGAGGGTTGACCAAATAGATTATATAATTGTTAGGGAAGAGCAAATGGAATTCTCCAAGACGCTAAATTTAGGAAATGAGTCAACTTGTTTATGCTTTAAGACCAAAATTAGGTAGTTTCCGATGGTGTCATTAGTGTAAGATGATGCAATGCAGATGATGTCATTTAAGTGAGACCCCATTGGTCAGCTAGTGTTAGGCTATGTTTATGCATGATGATGTTGTAATATCTATTTTAAGATTTGGGAAATACTATTTGTGAAATATTGTGTGTAAATAAGGAGAACTTGGCCAGGGGTTAAATTTGCCAGTAGCCAGGAGCAAGTATAGTTATACATAGCTAGTTTTGATCTGCAGTAATGTTAGGTCGGTGTTGTACATAGAGCTAGAGAGACAAACCCTGTCGTCTTGAACTGCTTGACAAAGTTGTTGACTTCAGAAGATTCCCATGGAATATACCGTGGATTTTTAAAGACCTGCATGCTGTCATTTTGGAGTATTCGCTGTAAAGACATATCATCGTCGAACTGCAACGCTTCTCTTAATATTAAAGTCATTACATAATATTATTGAGCTGTAATTGCGTTTTGGTCATACCAAATTCTTGAACCAATCTGATTAAAATAATATTAAAATCAGTGTTATTTTATAAAATTTAGATCATTTGTGCACAAGCCTCATTTATTTGTGTTTGAAGGGCATTTCTGACCTTTGACGTCCCCGAGACGTCGTAACAGTAGTAATAATTGAGATGAAATCAAATAAAAGTTTAATTTGAAAAAACATAATGAATTGTATTTTTCTTGCAGTAATTGGAGGTTTTGGTAACGCACACTCGGTCTTTCGCCTTTGTATACAATGTGCCGCACAAGTGTCTGTATCAACTCCAAACATCTTAAATTCCGAGGAATACCGTGCATTCTACGTTTCATTTGCTAATGGCAATTTCAGAGTTGGCGTCATTGGGGAAGAACCATTTATGGAGTTCTCTCATAACGATCCATTTCCGGTGCATTATGTAGGGATATCAACAGGCTTTGGGATTTCAGGTGTTTTGGTGGGTTTGCTGAATAGCACATCAAACATATCCAATCACGCCTCGTGTTCAACACCGTAAAGATTCACCCCAATGTCTTGATACGATACGACTATCCATAATTAGTAAGACTGTCAGGCTATAATCGAAAGGAGACTGCTGATTGGCATGGGACAATTCCCGAACATGCATTCGAGTTTCAACGACAGTAGACATGGTTACGTGTCTGATACTAGCTTTACCCTGGTTCTTATGTGTGATTTCGTGGAAATTAAATAATTAATTTTATCTGTAACACGAGTGTTATATATTTTTTTCAAATTACTTTTTTGTATATACTGTTTTATTGCAATCTAGAAGATGGGGCAATCCTTGGGGGAACTCTCTGGCGTGCCCATTAAGAACTAAAAACATGGAGTTTTTCTTGGAGACAAAAATTGGGTTCTACTTTTTATCTTTGTTTTTTGAATTTGCTCTTAGAAATGCAACAGTTAAGATAACTATTATCCCTTGACTATATCCTCATCACATTTGCAATAGACAGTTTTCCAAAGAATAACACGGGCCGCGCTCTTAAAGCATGCATGAAGTTGGCGAGCAGGAAAGGAACTGGACACGAAAAGTATTAGCAATAGCTAGCCACATCAGCTGATCACCACCATATACACATGCATAGCAATCCACATTCAATTATAGTTCGTCACTTATATTTTATAAAAATTCTGTTTGTTTTGAGAAATGTGTCAATATGTGATCTTATTTGGAATGTTGAGTGTAAAGGTAGTGAAATTTGTTGAAATTGTGATTGTAATTTTGTGTCCAATTATGTGTTTGATGAGCAACGTATTAATTTCTTTCTGTTGCTGAGTGATTTTTTTTTCTTCTGTAGTGGAGCGGTTTGGACTGCAAAATTGTCGACAACCCCTCCCCTCGGGACAACAAAACGCAACCACTTCTATTCGAAAGATAGTAATAAATAATTTAAAAAATTATGGTTGTGTCAAAAAACTTTGGTGGCAGGGGTGTTTTTTGGGTCCAAACAATCACGTTTTTTAAGAGGCTAAAAACTTAAGAAAATCATCAAGATTTTATTAATGTTTTTTTAGCAAAACAAATTTTTAAAATCATCATGCAATAACAATCACTCTCTATATTAATAAATTATAGATTTTCTGTTTTGTTATATTATCGCAATATATAAAAGGTCTTGAATTTTAGCCCAGAAATCCCTTTTTTTTCCTAAAAAAGCATCTTTTTATCACGTGTCACCACACGAGTATTACCTGAACCCTTTATGCAACGTATAAAACCTATATCAATAACAAAATGGATACCATAAAAATAAGATTGTAATATTTTACCTTAAAAAATAAAAATAATAATAATTTCGCTTAACTTGCAGCCCAAAATTTCAGTTTTTCGGCATAGAAATCATCCCTGCCACCAAATATTTCACCACAACATCTTGCTTAAAATCTTATATATTTATCCTTCAAATAAAGGTGGTTGTGTTTGTGAGGGGGAGGGTAACTCGAAAACTAGAAGAATTTTCAAGGATCGGCCGCTGCGCTACTGAGTCCACCCTCAATTGGTAGCTCTGAGTAGTAGCATCAGTGCTGCGACGATGGCGGTTTTCAAAGACTCTTTCATTATAGCAACACACCAAAACGCATCCAATAAGAAGAAAGAAATCCCAAACCGATTTAGGCGCTTTGATGTGGGTCTATCATGGGTGTTACAGTGACCCACACACGTCCTCGTCGTTATGACAACATAGAAAAAAATCAGGAATTTCGCTTTAGTGTTTTTAACAGGGCGACGTCTTAAAATTGAATTTTTTGGCCGCCCTCCCCCTATGTTTGATAATAGAGGAACTGATTTTATTCACATCTCGGCAAACTCACTGAACTTGCCGGTTAAACTTGAAGATTTTTATTTCTATGTAAACTAATGTCAATAAAAATGACTTGCAAGTTTACACATCAGTCCAGTTGTGATTTGAAAAAATAATCGCCTTGACACTGTAAGCTTATCAGTCAATTTGCTGCCAGATTGAACTTTCTAATCGGTGTAAAGTTGCAAATTCAGCACACCTCAAGGCAAAAATTAGTATTTAACGTTCAGCAAGGAAGTTGGGTGAGGCTAATATTCACCGCCTTGTGATTTTTTAATTTTTTTACATGTGAAGCTTCGTAGGCCTCTATAATTGTCAGATTCACTGCGTAATATTTATAACCACGTTGAACATGTTAAGCCGAGGGATGGGGGGGGGGGGGGGTGGGGCTGCCATTTCAGAAGTGTATGTTTTGTAATGTGTAGCAGTGTAATAAAAACAACAACAACCCCTTCCATTTTCAAGCAACACGTTTACCGAAAGACCCAATTTAAAAAAAAAAAGTGGGTATTTAAACCCAGTGGCGTCGTCAGACTTCTTTTTTTCGGGGGGTTGATTTTTTTGGGAGGGAAAATGAAATTCTGTGGCAGGGCAAAATCTAAAAAAAGGACATCCATTTTTAACCAATTATGGATCCAAATGCTTAAATTTGGCCAAAAAAATTGATTTAAATCCCACAAATGGTGTGATTTTGTTTTTTCCGAGGGGGGGGGGGGGGGGCGGGGATCTGCCCCTCGTGCGCCCCTGCCTAAACGTAGTATGGGAGACACGGCTAGATTGATTTTCAAGAAAACTGGCAATTGACTGTTCTCTAAAAATTGGTGTGTGGTGCAATATAAAAATCATGCTTTTGGAGATAGGTTAAGCGGAAACTTCCTACTTCGATGTCATGTCATCTTAAAAAAAAAAAACAGTTAATTGGCAGTGTACAAAAATGTGGTGGTTCAAGTAGGTCCCCCTACAGGGACTATTGTTGTGACTGCTTTCATCCTTCTGAGGTATAAAATTATTTCAAAATTTATGTTTTTTATTGCTGAATCATTGTTTTAATTTATCAGTAGGCCTATTTTTTTAATGACTGGCGAAGGTTTATACTGGATTGGGATTTCAATTTTCCTCTCCAGGCATTACTTCTACTAAGAACAGAGTTCTAACAGCCTAGACACATCATCATATACTTTACAAACTTCTCAATTTCATGGCACAGTTCAATACCTCAGCTCATTATAAAAGATGCACTGGTGTCAGGTTGAGTCATGTACCTTGAATGCATAAGGTCAGTTCATGTTATGCAGCTATATAAGGAGGTCATAACCATGTCCCTGGGATGACAATATAATTAGAAAATCACACCGTATATAAAAAGCTAAGCCAAACAAGGCCACATATAAACAGTCCCATTGTGAATACAGTATTATGACCTGTGTTTTCAAGTGTACATGTACACATAGTTCCAATGCATTAGCATGTGGAGGATTTTTTGCATTTTAAAAAGTAAATAAAGCAATAATAAATGTCAAATTTTAACATTCGGTCTCAATATAGCAACGCCTTCAACTGGCAGCCTTTCAGGGGAAGGGGAAGGTGGGAAGGTCAACACATGTTAATAATATATGCAAATAAGTCAGATTAATGTTGGGTAGTGTTTTTCTCATAAAAATTCGTATTAAAAATAGGGGGTGGTTAATAGGTACACATCACAACTTTTTTTAAGTATGTATCAGTTCTTGGTTAATAATGGATAGACAATGAATAAAATGATATGATATATGATATGATATTACTTGCAGTATGCCCTCATTTATTGCAACGCATTTGCAGTCAGGGGTAGGACATACCATCCTAACAGCAACAGCGAATTCAAATTGGCATCAACATCCGGCGCGACCCGGGTGTTAGTCTTTTTCAAAGACTTAAGCAACGAGAGATTTTGAGGCACCCAAATATTGTGTCATAATAGTAATTTCATATAGATTAGATACTCAATAGATTTCTTACATTGTGTTTGGCCACAGAAATGTCTTAAAAGAGAGAAAACAGGTGATTTTGATTGACTTATATTTTAATGTAAATCATAGGCTGAATTTCGTATTTGCTCCTATACGAAATTAGCAATTTCACAATTTTTGTACCAAAGAAACATTTCTCAGCTTAATCCTTTCACATGGGGATATTTTCGATGGAAAGCTTTACATCAGGGCAAAAATCAGTGCATTCATTTTTTTAAGGGACACCTGATATGTGAAATCTCTCGTTGCACCTTTAACCGTAGGAGGGCACTCTTATGCATATCGGACGGTTACAGACAGGGGAGGGCGGCCAAGAAATCCCAATATTAGGCGTCGTCATTGGTTTAACATGTAAAAAATGAAATCTTGACGAAAAATTCTGAATTTCTTATATGTTGTCAAGGAATATTTTCTTATTCCAAAACCGGTGAAGCTGAAGAATCAAATCAGCTGTAAGGATTTATTTCTGATTTTTTTGTCATCGGAACACCCATGACCGAATCACATCAAAGACCCAAATTGGTGTGTGGTTGCACTCCGATATGCTTGTAATTTCTTTGTATTGGGTAGTTCTATTAGACCATCAGCCCAGAGGACATTTGGTTAGATATGAATTAGGTACCAATATCTGACACTGGGAGTATATAGGGGTCACAGAAATGAACAGAAACGGAGAGTCTGCCGGGTACCACTCGTTGGGTGTGCAGTTCCGGAGGGGGGTCCCCAAAGGGGCAAAAATGGGGGGGGGGTTTTTTGCGGAATAGATGAGAGAACCGGTACAACTTAATCACCACCATTGTGGCGCACTACCACGCCTATATTAGCAGCAAAAACGACAGACATTTTTCCCGTTGGAAAGGGTCCGCCAGGACCCCCCACAAGGGACCCCAAATTGGGCTAGTTAGATGAGCGATGGGGGGTACAGTTTAAAATAGTGTCAATTAATCATTTGAGTTGGGAGTACAAATGTGTATACCAGACAAGTCGTCAGTTGGATTAAAGGAACAGGACAATCAAAAATGGCCCGCAGAAGCTCTTCTGTCCACTCAGCTAGCCGAGAATGGGGGAGGTCCCCAAAAGGGGCTTTTTTGAAAATAAGTAAATGATCTAGTACACCTCACGGAATATAGGAATGAACTATGGACAGAAACAAATATGTACCTTAGCCCTACCAGACACCCGAAATGGACCCTTGGGCCATCTAGGCTAGGAATATTAAAGGTCCAGATAAAACAGAGGTTTAGATGGTCAATCACAGGTCTAAAGAATACAAAATAACCCATAACAGAATAGTACTACATTGCCTTGTTTTTATTTTCCACACCAGACTCCATAATAAGCCTTTGACCCCCCCCAGTTAGGCATAGTAGGTAGGCCTATTCAAGTATTTACTGAATCGGGGTGAGCAACAGAGTAGGTCTTCATACTAGCGTTCTAGTTGTTTTAGCATCAGTTGATAATTTATGTTAGACCTAATCCAAATGAATGTGGCAATAGAAGCACTGCGTTCTGTGAAGGGTATGCTGACAGTGTGGTAATTATAGTTTCAAGTAGGCCCTAAATCCATATAGACCTAAAAGACCTGCGGGATTCATGCTATGAACTGTGACTACATAAGGCCTAGGTAAAATTGAAGCTACTATTCAGGTCCTACTTAAAAAAAAAAAAAAAAAAAAAAAAGATGAGTATCTTAAAAGGGGGATGCCTTATGGAAATAAGCATATGCATTTAGGCATAAATGGTTGAGCTCCGCTGTCAAAAAAAATACGGAAAGGACATATTAAACACAAATTGGTATAGGCAATCCCTCGTCTTGTTCAGTTAAATTACTGAGACAATTCCTTCTATGTTTATATTGACTTGTGCTGAGGAAAAAATGAAGTCAATGACATATGTTTTGAAGTTTTTACATCAGAAGGAGGAAAAAAGTGAAAGGATTTTTATTACACTTTGTCTAAGGGAATCCTTGTCAATGTGCAGCAGCAGTGGTGAACCTAGGGGTGTATGGGGACATGGTCCCACATCAGTGGGAGGGTCTAGCCCCTCCACTTGTAGGAACAAACATTATAGTGAATGATTCACTGTTTGCAAACACTGACCCACGAGGGACCAAAATCAGTTTGCGCGCCATGTTCCTGCCGCAGTGTGTCTTTCGGAGATGTGTGTTTCTTATAATGAAGATCAACCTACACTATGTATAAAGAATAATATAATGCTATGTGGTTATCGGCCATGGACCTGTTTTCTAAATGATAACAGATTGAAGGGTCATGGTAAATTGTAATGATCAGTTACATTCCAGATTGAGCTATCAATTGCAGGTTCATGGTTTTTTTCACAGATAAACAAGTCAAGAAGGTTATGAACTATACTGTTTTGTTTGAGAAAAATGGCCAGACATAAATTACAGGTTCTCAAATAGTAAGCTTAGGTGCTCTGCAAAGATCTTATTATACAATTTTGATCATCTTTTGTGCCAAGATATTTTAAGATCACGTTAAGATCCAAATCCAATTGAAGATCCAATTTATTTCTACAACCCCAATATGTTCTTTTAATTAATTAGTTAATTATAACTATAACAGTGGTAGGAAGCACACCACTAAATAAACGAGGTGTAGCAGACGGATACGTCAGTGCCGAGACGTATGTTGGCGTTCGAAATATAGGACGTTGCCTAAATGAAGAGTAACAAAAATGTTGATAAGTGTGTCTTTTAAATGAAATTTGAAATTAATTATGTGTAGTAACAACCCATTTGGTGGTAAAGATTTTGTCTGTGCCATTTGTGTTAATTCTGCGCTTTAGGAAACTGTGCATTTTAATTTCTAGTAAGTAAAATTCAACTAGGCCGAGTTTGAAAACATGCAAATCTTCGATGCTCTGAGAGCTCAAAAAATTAGCCTTCATCATATGACTTTTTCATTTGTGTGAAGAAGAGGGTATGGTCCCTAATCTTCAAAAAACAGCAGTTTTGAAATAACCAGTCTCTTATAGCCGAGAAATCGACGTGTAGGGGAGAGAGGTGAGAGGGTCATTTTATTACACAAGTCTATGGGGAGTTATTTAGTGGTTGATGATTCCGTAGGACTATACTCGGAAATTCGTATAGCTATTTCATCAATTCAGGCTCAAATCAAGATGGGACATTTTGCCATAAAAGGGACATCCTGCAAAAGATCAACATTATGACAACTTTGGTTTTTCACATATTAAAAGTAAATATCTTTTGATGTAAAGGTTTAATGTAGACTCTACAACAAAGTAATTTGATAAGGAATCACCTTGAGTCGCGTTAGGTTGATGCTGCCCAAAGACGGTATTAAGCCCGATAGGCGGCTCGGGGTGAGGTTGGTAGTAGTTGGAAAACTGGGGAGTGTTTGACGTGGAAGGGGTAAGGGATAGAGATAAGTGAAGAATGGAGGAAGAGGAAGGTGGATGTGTGTGGTGTGCAGAAGGTGAGGTGTGAGAGGGGAGGGGCTAGGATGTTGGGGTAGAGGGAGGAAGAAAGTACAAGTTTGTGGGGGCAGGAAATAGTGAGGGGATTGGGAGAGCCCTGTGGGAGTTTTTAGTTTTTGTGAAAGAAGAATTGATGGAAAAGGGGGTGGAGGTGAGAAGGAAGAGTGCTAGGGTGATGCGGTAGTGATGGTTTTCGAGGAGGAAGAGGTAGTGAGGTATATGTGGCTATGCGCCACAGGTGGAAAGGAAAGCGGGGAGAAACAGGAACAGTTGTTATGATGAGTTTACAGAGGAAGTGAGAGTGCAAAGTGTTGGGGATGGGTCTTAGGTGTGGTGATTTTAATGGCAAGTGGCGGAAAATGGATCGAAGGTCGAAGGTGTCATGAGGAAATGGGTTTGGGGAGAGGAATGGAAGGAAGAAGAATGTTGATGAGTTTTGTGTGAGATGAGAAAGAGATATGTGTTGCGAATACATGGTGCAAGAGAGAGGACCCAAAAGGAAAGGGACGTATACTTCCGGGGAAGTGAGACGGAGATTGATTTTGTGTTAGTGGGCAAGAGGAGGAGAAAAATTTCGAAGAAGGTTAAGGTGGTGATCAGGAGAATTGAACAACAGGTGGTGGGTGTAGAGGTGGATAAGGAGGAAAGGTGAAAAAGGTGGTGAGAAGGATAGTGTAGTGCATGAGAGGAGGAAAGTATGGAAGTGAAAGAAGAAAGAGACAAGACTTTTGAGTTGAGAGTTGGGGAGCTTGTGGGGGACTGATGTGGCAGACTTGTGGGGTGCTTTAAAGAAGGGGGTGTTTACAGGCATGGATGAAGTGTGTGGGGGAAAACAAAAGGTAGGAGAGCCAGGAGAGGATAGAGGGTTGTGGAATGCTGAGGTGAAGGAGGTGGGTGATAGCGAGAGAAAGATTGCATAAGGTTATGAGAAAAAATCGACGGAAGAGAAGAATAAGTAAGGGTATAAGAGTAAAGAAAGGCGAGCAAGCAATGGTTGCGAAAGGCTCTGAAGGAGGAGGCAGAGAAAGGGCTGAGTGAATTGAGAGAGAATCCAAACAAGGTGTAGAAGATAGTGAAGGCAATATAAACAAAGGATGCAAGAAATGTTGAAGGGGAAGAGGTGGAAGAGATTGTTGAAGGAAAGATGGGAAGTGATAGAAAGTTGAATTTTAGTGAGAAAGATTGGAGGTCGAGTCTGGAAAGAGCTATGGAGAGATCATGAATGAGAAGAAAGAATGAGTGGGATCAGGAAGGTAGAGGCTGATCGCGGTGGAAGGCCAGTAAGAGGGTCAAGTCGAGAAGAAATGGTGAAGGAAATAAATAATGAAAAAAAGGAAAGCCAGCTGGACCCTCAGAGGTGCGTGCTGAGATGATAGTGCGAGGGAGAGATAGGGATGGTGTGTGATGGAGTCGTGTCAGAGAGTGTCGCAGGAGGAGGCATGCCGGAGAGTGGGAGAAGTGAGTGTGGTGGTTCCAATTTTTAAAGGGGAAAGGGATGAAATGAGTTGTGGTACATATAGGGGTGTGAAGTTTTGGGCATGCAATGAAAATTGATGGAAGAGGAGTCTAGAGAATAGGATTCGACGATAGTGGCAGTGGATGAGATCACAATTTGGGGTTCTGCCAGGGAAGGGAAACCGATAGATGCGACCAGTGTTTATTTAAGGGGCTGCAGGACTAGGAGGAATATCGAGCTAAAGTTGTATATGTGTTTTGTAGACTTGAGAAGCATGTGAAGAGTACCGCGGAAAGGATGGAGTGGGCGATTGAGGAAGAGAGAGATACCAGAAGTAGTGGTTAAAGCAGTGATAGTTGGTATGAAGGAGCCAAAACAAGAGTTAGGAGGGGTATGATCTGTCCGAAGATTGAGGTGAAGGGGGGTGTGCATCTAGGTTCTGTACTTACGCCTTATTTTGCAATGTGATTGATTGTAGTAAAGGGAGAGTGCCAAAAGAAGGTTGTTGAGTGAGATGTTGTACGCTGTGATTGGTTTTAATGAGCGAGACATTGGAGGGAATGAGGGAGAAGTTTTGCGAATGGAAGAAGGCTTTTGAGAGAAAGGGTCTGAAGGTAAATCTTGGGAAGACAAAAGTGCTGGTGAGTGGGGTGGAGATGGAGGTGGTAATGAGTAAGGTTAGACCCATGTGGTGTGTGGGAAGAGTGTAAAAGCAAATTCATGGTGTGAGGAGAAGTGTGGGAAATGGATCAAGGGCGATGCACAACGCTTGAACGAAAAGTGACCCCTCAGTGGCAAGAGAATTTGTGTGCAGAAGATGTGAAAAGGAGCTGGAGGGGATGGTGGAACAAAGAGGAAAGTGTGTATGAGGTACAGTAAGGAAGGAAGTTCACATACCTTAGGGGATAGTTTAGGGGGGTTGGTGGAGGCGAGGGTCGGCGGTGACAGCTAGTAGAGTGAGGTATGGATGGGTGAAGTTTAGGAATGTGGGGAGTTGTTGAAGGGGAAAGATATCCTTTGAGATGAAAAGGAATGGTGTAGAAGAGTTGTGTAAGCATAGTTGTACGTTGGTATGGGCATTGTTGAGGACGGATAACAAGCAGGTAAGAAGGGCTTTGAGTTCGAGGGGGGTGTGGGAGGATGGGGACGTCCAAAGAAGAATGGATAGAAGAAGTGGAGGAGGAGGGAGTGATGTAGGAGGGTGGGTTGAGGAGGGAGGATGAGGGGGGGGGAAGTGG
The DNA here is from genome assembly GCA_023653785.1 of Ophioderma brevispina. NCBI lineage: Eukaryota > Metazoa > Echinodermata > Ophiuroidea > Amphilepidida > Ophiodermatidae > Ophioderma > Ophioderma brevispina. The sequence goes on along the minus strand of JAMKCH010006427.1, from coordinate 173,048 downwards.
AAGAGGAAGGAGTAAGGGCGGTTGCTGGGAATGTGAAGGTGAATCGGCCACCCCCGTGACAGGATAAAACGGATTTAAAACTTTGTTAGTAGTAGTAGTAAAGAGTAGGGTATTTGATATGACTTTTTTTTTAAGTACATTAATGAGTAAACTTAAAATAACCTGGGCTAGCTATATAAAAATAGCTTGGGAACAAAATGTAATTTTGGACATGTTTGCCTTTGGGCTAAATGTGTACTTTAAATGATCAAATTTAAATTGGAATACATCTTATTCTAGAGTGTATATGCTGCATTATGGCTACCACACCCCTTTTTAAAAGGGGAATCTGGTGGAATGGAAACAAGACATGTAGTACTTTTGTTATGGGTTATTTGGATTCTTTAGACTGTGAGTGATCATCAAACTGGTTTTTATCTGGTTACATTAATATTTGCCTAGCCTGGATGGGCCCCCGAGGTCCACTGTAGGGGGGGGTCGGTAGCATTAAGGTAGAAGATATTTGTTCTGCATAGTCAGTCTATATTCTTGAGGTGTACTTGATCATTTACATTAATTTCAGTGCGGACCCCCATATCTAGGTAGCTTAGATGGACAGAAGAGCCCTTAGGCGGCCATTTGAAGTGTCTGGTTCTGTCGTTCAATGACATTTGTTCTGGTATAAACCACATTTTGTATCCACAAAACTCAAATGTTTTAATTTGACACTATTTCTGACTGGTACCTCGCCTCCGCTAAGCTGGCCCAATTTGGGGTCCCTTGTGGGGGGTCTGGCGACCCTTCCCACGGGACAAAATGTTTGTCGTTTGTGCTGCTGATATAGGCGTGAGTTATTGCGCACATTATGGTGGTGGATTTAAGTGGTTCCTCTCTCATTATTCAGCCCCCATTTTTTGCCCCCTTTGGGGACCCCCTGGGACTGCACCCAACCAGTGGACCGGCCAGACTCCCACTTTCTGTTCATTTCAGGTGACCCCCCTATACACTCAAGGGTCAGATATTGGTACCTAATTCATCTAACAAAATGTCTCTGGGCTGATGCCTCTATATTTTGTACTTAATGTAGAAACCATGAGCTCAAAACGATATTACAAGGGGCCCGGTATGCAGAACCCATGTTATAGCCAGGTGTTATCACCACCACCCAGATTTGGTTGAGTAAAAAATAACCTGGTCCTCTCCTTCACAATAACTACCAGTTTACATTATCATATAGGTCGTTGCACTAAGTTTGAGTTTTGAAAACGTGGTTAAATTGAAGAGAATGAGGTTAAGCAATAAGTTTGTAGGGATTTTGATTCTGCACAAGTTGTTGGGTAAAGGCTTGCCCAGTCAACATTCGTACATGATTTTGTCCTCTTCTTCCTTTTTATTATGGCTCCTAGATTCAAAATCAAATTGTGTTAGTTCGATGATTGGGAATTTTTAACGTTTGAATACACAGCAGATCTCCTATAGCTTAAAGGGGCATTTTGTGATCCACAGCCTTTTCCCCCCCCGAACTTCCTAATATTTGAGATTTTTATACCATTGAAACCGTTGCATAGTAATCCACGTGTGCCCAATCTTAGTGCAATTTGGTCGCATTTGTACGCGAAATTCGCAATTTTGTATGTTGAGAAATTACCGCACAGTAGCCTATGGGACGTGGGAAACGAGCAATTGCCTCTAACACAAAACCGCAAGATCGGATCAGCTCAAATTTTGAGATAAGCTTTTCTCAAGGATATCTAGTGTCTATGAATAAAACAGAAGGTGCTGAATCACAATGAACCTTTAAAGATGATTGAAAGATTGAAGGCACTGCTCTTTACCATGATATAAAACTCTTGTCTTAAGTGATTCTGTTAAAATCCAACAACCTTCAAATCTTTCTGTGTTTCTTTGAAAACTTGCAATTTTAGATGATACTTGTGAGGATTGATGTGAGTGAATCCGTGGACTTGCCAAGAAATCACCAAAGAAGCACTTAACGTTTCATCAAAAGTTTGGTGAATGAAACCTGATCGTGGAAGCCTCCCTAAAATAAGAAACCATTACTGAGATTCTTTTGAGCAGCAAATTGTTGATATAATTCTCACATTTTAGCAATATGGTGCACCACATGAAAGTTACCCTGCCAGTCCATTTTATTTTACCACAGGGTCAGCATCGCTGAGCAAGTCACTCAAGTAGTGATTTTTAACCATCAATTCATTGAATCGATGGGTTATTAATATGTTGAAAAAAAAAAGTTTTGGTGATCGATAGTTTACTTTTAGTAAAACGTAAATAGTCGTTTTAGTGTGCATTTGCAAGCATATGACCATTATACAAAATAAATTATCACCGAGTTGTTCCTGTGTAATATTTGTATTACATCGGCTCTCTGGGGAAACCCTTGTCCACGCACCGTATTGTGCATTGCTAGAATTACATTAAACCCTTTGCCCCGACTATGTATTTCAAAGGTGTAATATGAGTATACTGTTTTGTCTTAATTTGTTTCACTTTCAAACCTGGTGGCCACTTCTACTGCAGTGATATTAATTATTTGCCAATTAAACACATTTGATATGTAGTTTGTGGTATCTTTGGTTCTAATCAACATTCAAAAGGATTTTGCAATGAAAAATCCTAAGAATTTTTCTTTCAACAAATTTAAAAAGTTTGCAGTTGTGCCTGCAAATTAAAAAAAAAAAAATCAGTAGCCTTTGTGTTTCGTAACAGCTTTATAATTTATGGTCATCTTTAACGTAATTTCCTGATCCTTACGACTTAAATACAACAAGAAAGGACTGCCACCACCCAATAACAAAAATTGAACAACCCGTTGAACACAAAGAACATACGCAATTGTCAGGCGTGGGAATGTAACAAAATGTTTCATGAGACGAGTGCTTCAACCGCCAAAAAACATCAATACCCAGCGCATACAGGGTGAGTCAAAAGATTTACACTCGTTTTGTTTTAATTTTTCTACAGCAGCAAAAAATCTACTGAAGATATGAATATCACATAAAAACAAGATTATTTCACCTACTAGAGAAATTTTGAATTTGATTTTTGAACTTTGCATTGAGAAGTTATGCTAACATAAAGATAGGTACCCATTTTTCACTCTGGTCCACGGAATCACTGTTGTGGAATATGAACAAAGAGGACTTTGGATGAGTCTACATAAGTACATAAATGCATTGTGTAAACCTTCAAATGTCAAGAAAAATATCAAGAAAAATGTCAAGCTATTTCATTATTCTGAAATCAATAAAAACTTAAGAAATAGTACACCCTAACTTTGAAGCATTATTTCAATGTATGTTCGAAATTGATCATATATCTTTTCGCGGAAACTTTGAATGCAAATATGTAGGCAATCCTGTGCAATACAGCTGGTTGGCCCATATTTTTCACCGACGCCTTCATAATCTGATGGGAGGGGGGGGGGCTACTTTGATGATTCAATATTTGAACATTACATTCAACAACGTCTATCCGTCTTTACCTTTGCATCTCAATCCTTTCCCCTCCCTCCCCTCTCTTTTTTACCCCTCTCTGCTTGTCCTTGTCCCACTTTCCTGCTTTACCGGTAGCTTAAGCTTATTTCCTGATCAGACTCATTAAGGGGGGGGGGGACAATGTGTCCCCTTCCCCTGTGACGCCACTGTCATTGACTATTGTTAAGAAATATTTTCAACAACAGTTGGTACGGATTAGGTAATGGTTACTTTAGAAAAAAACAAAGGTAATTAAGCATTTAGATGACAGTAACTCAATGGTTTTGCTGCTGAGGACGTGAAGAATTGTACAACCGTGGTTAATATGGTTTTGGCGGCTTTCCGTTAATTTACCATATCTACAATATGCGAAAAGGTAAACTTTCGATTTTTTTACCAATGACAGTGGATATAATGAGCTATTGTTTTAATGTATAAAAACAACTTCTAAACTTGCTAAATATTTTTAATATTATTCTGAAAATGAGTGTAAATCTTTTGACTCACCCTGTACTATCTGATCAATTGTAGAATTGAAGCTGGGTATCGGCCAATGGAATTGTTTACTTTTTCACAGCTGTTTAAGAATTCATTTTTATGGATGTTATTTATTGCTCTTCATTTTTGTATGTTTAATTGATATTCATCAAGAGTTTCAGCTTGATAGCAAGTTTAATTTGTTTTTAAAGGGCATTTTGTTATCCACAACCTAATTATCCCCCTAACTTGGAAAAATTGAGATCTGAACTGTTGTTAGCTTTAGTAATCCATGTGTACCTAATCTTAATGTGTATATTTGGTTGTATCTGCATGAAATTGGCAATTTTGTATTTTCTGGCCATAAACTAAAAACGAAATTACAGTGCAGTGGCCTTAGTTTGGGACCCTGTGAAACAAGCATTTGCTCATAACACAAAATCGCAAGACCTGAATAAAAATAACATTTTGTGAATAAGCTTTGCTCAAGGATATTTAATTAAAGGCAATGACCCGATTCGAGTTTTCATCTTGATAGAATGTCTTAACCCCCAAACCACATCTGAAGTTTCAACCTGTTTTGATGTGTGCTACTTATGTAGTTTTGTAATACACATAGAGTACTGTGTAAAATTAATATTGATAGACCAAAATGGGACACATTGGCACTAATAACATCCAAACCAAACATCCTTTAGCCCCAAGATTTCTCAAGCTAAATGAGAAAAATAGAAGTTTTCTTTAGATGGCTAACTTTTGGCCACTTCAGTAAAATGTGGTTCTGGGAAAATGTGGCTATTAGGGATTGGACCATGTTAACCATGAATAAAACCGGTAGGTGCTGAAATCACAAAATGCTCCTGTAACACCACTTTTATGCCCAAAATGGCTAAATTTGGCAAGTGACTTGACTAAAATGCTGTTCTTAGTTGTCATTTTTCATATGAAGCACAAAGAAATGAAATGACAAGGAAATTTGTCAGAATCAAATTGCCACTTTGATGTAGAAATTTAAGGTTCGTACATACTTATCTGTATCTGCATTTCAGTGAGCTGCGTTGTCCGAACTACAATCTTTTCCCAAACTCCGCATCATGGTACCAATAAAGTTGAATTTATCCTAGCTGGATTTTCAGCGAGTTGCACCAGAAAGTGATTGCTATATCGGTACCACAATGCAGTACAGCGAGGTTTGAACAGACCTTTGGTCACATCTTTTTACACTGATTACCCATTATTACAGAAAATAAATAGCTGCATTTGTATTGGATATAGTGATGAAAATCGAATGGCAGGAGGGAAAGATCTTAAAGAGACATGAGGAGATTTCCAGAAAGAAGCGCCCCAATTTTTCTCAAACCTAGGGTTTTACATATTTGGAATGCTTAACAATGTAATAGATCACACCTGAAGTGAATAAGCCGAATACGCAGTCTTTATGTAATAAGATGATGATTTAGTAGTTTCTGTCGTGCACGACAGAAAGTCAAAGCATGGTTTTCTATGGGAAACGATTACGATAGCAGGCAAGTTCAAAACAAGGTTTGCGGTTTTCTTTTGCACCTGTTTGTCCAATAAACCTTCCGAACGTTCTTGGTAGGTGGTCTAAAACCGATCCAGTGAAATTTGAGAGAAATTCATATCCTAAAAAAAATCTCCTCCTGTCACTTTAACCAAATTAGATTTTGAGCAACTTCTTTATTGTAGCTAATGTGCATAATAAATGCAAACAATAGAATAATGCATTTTCTTAAACACCTGTCGGTACTTAGAAATAAAGTGCTCCAAAAGTTAAAGAACCACAAGACATTCCATGATCATGCAAAAATAACCCAGTGCTATTGCTTTAAGGCCAAAACTAGTGTTAAAAGTGAGTTTGTTAGTGTTAATAGGAATTTTGTGGGATCACAATGACCTTATTGAGGCGAAATTTCACAAAAGTGGGGAATTATGGGTTTGACTCAATAGACACTAGGATTATAGATAGAGGAATGGAACAGCAAATATTGAAGCTTATAGCCAAGGCCACATGCACAATGTTGTTTCAAGACCACAACCTTTGACAAGAGATCAAGGAATTTGATCAAAGACTTCAAAGGAGCATCAATGTAGCATTTTGTGAAGCATAAAAATCATGTGGTAAAGAAATGTAAACTTACTCAGTCCCCATAGTGGGGAGTTAATTTTTGAATATTATCAAATTGTAGATTACTAGATACAAGAGTTGTCAGTGTGCAGGTTTTTTAGAAGCTGTTGAGAGCAGCTATATTAGGGGCCATATTTTGTGTTAGAAATGGGCGTGTCGAATTTTGATTAATATTTAAGGATCCAAAGCTGGCAAGGAGTATTTAGTACTAAATAAGCATTTACAAACTTAAGAAATGGCAACTGAAATTATTTTTGTATGAAAGTGATTTAATGCTAGAGAACACTTTAATAGGCACTATCAGTGATTGCTAAATCAGAAAATGGAAAAAAATCATCAAAAATCAGGTTTTGAATGATAACAAGTACAGGTTCCTAAACATACCCTGCAAATGATTAACGAACAGAACGCAACCGAATCAGGACAAAATCGGAAATGTTAGTCATTACTGTCCGTACGGACACTTACTACAACAAGTAACTAAATGGAGAATCGTATCTTGGAAATACTGCCATTTCTTCCTTTTGTCAATATTTCAGTTCCCAAAGTACCTTTGGGAATTTTACAAACTTATTCCTTCACTTTTTGAGCTAATCCTGCAAATTTCAAATATTGTGACTCTTCCTGATTAAATCACTATGATCGTGTTTATGTTAATGTATTAAAAATGGTAACTCGCATATATTGCGAAGTATAATTGACTTGGCAAAGAAAAGAATAAAAATGAAGTAGGCCAGTAAAAACATGGTGATTTTGTCAATTTGACTTTGGATAGAAGGCAATGTGTATGTAAAGTAGGGCCTTTTGCAAGGTTAAAATGAACTAGTATGGGTAGACGAGTATGACTTCACACACGTACATGTGCGGGCCAATGTTGTCAAGGGTGAGACAATGGGTCTTGACTTTAAAGGGCGGCAATCTACCCTCAATGTTTTGTGGAGCCAAGATTTCTAAGTTTTCTTAATTCTGAATTCTCACTACTTTCACTCTATTTATGTTTTTATTTGGTGAGATCGGACCCATTCCGATGCTCAGTGAATCAAAGTGAATTGTACCACGCATGTAAATACGATTTTCTTAGTTTCGTTATTGTTTTTTTTTTTCTTCAAGCAGCGTGTATTACTTTTTATCTTATTGTTTTTCAAGCAGTGATATTAAGAAAATGCCACAATAAATTAATTTTTGGCGAATTATGTTGAATATTTCCTGATTATTTTGTATTTATAAGTAGCTAAGTAATGTAGATAATAAATTGACATTTTCCCAAATCAAAAACTGTAAACATTTATAAATAAAATTAAAGTGTTTCTAGAACTTAATTGCCCTATATCTTTTTTTTGCATTTTCGGCAACTGAGAAATTTGCCCCCAAATGTTTGGCACTTCGGAATGGTGTAGGGACCACAAAAATTAGCACAAATGTAGGTTTTTTAATAATGCCTCTACTACAACTTGATGGGATGGATTTTTGATATGTCGTACTTTGATTGTATAAGCTTAAGAGTCAAATCCAGCAAGAAAAAGTCAAATTGTTGTCAAGAAATCAGTTGGCCATGGCAAACACGGATAATAAATTGAAAATGTATCTGCATTGGGTGCAAGCTTGACCCAATGTAACCTACATGGCTAGCAGACCAACTGGTAAAAAAGGCTTAGTAGTATAATTTTTTGGGGGCAAAATGTGCAATTTTGCTTTACCCAAGTCAACACATTTGACCTTTGAACCCCAGATCATTTGCATATGAGTATCGAAATTTACAAATAAAAATGATTTTCTGAAACACCTCGTAAATATGCCTTTGGAATGACCTATAACAAGCTATAAGTTTCCAACATTTCAACGACTTCTACCTGCTTTCAAAATACACCGCAAAATGAGGGTAGATGCCCCCTTAAAGTGAAGAATTAAGGCCACCTTTTTATGCTTACTGATCTATAATAATGTTGTAAAGTGCTCTTGACTTTGTGGCACATAATTAAGGCTTTATGTGTAAAACTATGGTTACAGAGTATTTTCGATGAAAAATGTCAGTGGCAAAAAACCTGAGTCAGTCCGGTCTCAACCCTGTTTGAATTCTTAAAATCCTTTACTGGCATTGAATAAATATGCCAGTATAAACCAGTGATTACATCAACATTAGGATCTTTCCAATATTAAACACATTGGTACAATTGCCAATATACCTTTTGCATATAATCTATTTTGCTTTACTTTTATTCAATTTAGAGCCGACTCGGCGTTAGTGAGGAACTTCAAATCGGCACAATTTTGTTAATAGAATGGCAGATACAGAATTTTGTATTCTATGGTTCTGTTACAGAGGTTCTACAAATTTCTACTGCATCGATCAAAAAATCTGATCGATCTCAAAAATTGGATTAAGGTGCTTGTCCGATCATCTTTAGCCCCCCCCCACCAATTTACGGAAGTAGTATCAATTTGGATATCAGATGAAAGGCTGTATTTTTCTCATTGTTGTCTTAAATTTCAGCTTTAAATCTATTTTTTTTTTTTTTAAATTAAAAAATCAAGGTGCCCAAAAGCTTTTTAATGGTTAACCATTGCATCTGATTCAAAAAACTTGAAAGTCGTTTTCCACAGTACTTATGGTCAGATGTGATGTGTCAGGCTCTCATATCAAGTAGAGAACAAGATAGAAAAAAATTGCACAAGCACCTTAAGCCCTAGTTTACAGCCCAAGGAATATCTTTAATGTAAGGGGGCGGTTATGATCATCTTGGGACTCCCTTATTTACCCGGAAGTAGTCCCAATTTTTGATAGCAGATGAAAGGCTTTATTTTCTAATTGTCCTGAATTTGAGGCTTCCAAATCATTTCATTCCCAAGATATGAACAAAAAACCGCCATTTTAGTGGTTAATCACCAATATAGCACAGTTATTATATAGCGGCTTTTCCAATGTGCATTATTGTTATCTGCACCATCAAGACCGCAAGTTCGTTTCCCACGGTACTTGATGGGGAGTATGTGCAAGTGCCAGGCTCTCATATCATGTAGAGAACACAATATACATAAAGTCGGAAGAAGCACCTTTAAACTATTTGAAATACTACACAAATCTATTTCAAGTATGCCTTTACGGAATAAAGCATGATATTGAGTAGATGTCATGGGTCTATTTATTTCTGCCAAACAATTTGAAGGATATAAGGGCACGTTTATGACCTTTGGGTAGTGTAGCCCTTTGATTAGTGCTTTAAGTAGCAAACAACCCTTTTTACATATTTTCTGTGTTCCTGTATTGAGAACATTTCTTTTTCAAATTGATAGATATTGCCCAATTGACATGTATGTCATTATGCCCAGAAAGTCTGGATCGGTGATATTGGGTTGTATGCTACTTGTGTTATGAGGAGACAACAGTGACATGAACTTAACACAGAATGCTTATCTGCACAAGATGCCAGCATGCAGGTCAAAAATTTTCACCTTTCATCTTTGCAAGCATTTGAGACCTTACCATAAAGGTAGACATTTTACACCTTTGTTGATGCAGGGGTAAAAATTTTTGACCCTCTGACTTTAAATAAACACGCTGAAAATCCGACATACCAAGACAGGCAAAGTAAAATTTACCCTTGTTCAAAAAGCAAATAGCAATAGCCTGATTGGCCATGTTGTTCATGTGGTTAAATCGAACAAGAAAGTCTGGCATCAGTATATTTGGTTGTGTTGTACTGGTGTATGATGGAGACAGTGACATGAGACTTAACACGGAATTGCTTATCTGCACAAAGATTGCCAGGGTCAAAAATTTTCACCCTTCTTAGCAGCTAAATTGAATCATTTGAGAATTTACCATAAAGGTAGACCTTTTACCCTTGCTAATTTGAGGGGTAAAAATTTTTACCTTTGCTTAAAACTAAAATGGTGATGTGGTAACATCCTACCCCATCATACAGGCAAAGAAGTTCATATTCAATCTGTTGCAAAAATTAACTTTTAAATTTATTGTGCTGAGCTGAGGGTTTAATAACCAATGTTTTGTGCTAACAAAGTGCAGAGGTTAGCAATTTGTGACAGATTTGGGTTACATTATAGTAAAAGGAAAACTGTATTGCCAGTAAGGGCAAAAGTTTTTACCTTAGCTCAATGCTGATGGGATGGTTTATGAATTTACGTTGACAAAAGGTAGCCAAGATTTTAAGTCAAGTGTAGGGGCAAAAATTTTTGACCCGATGTTTTGCATTATACAAGTGTTAAATGAGAACTGACCAAAGTTTTGTGTTTTCATGCAATTTTACAACCATGGATTTACCAGGAGTTCTCAATCTGTTAATAAGGGTGTAGTGGAAGAGGAAACTCCCTAAACCTGTATGCTGCTTAGCCAATTTGTCATCTGAATAGAGGGCAAAAATTTTTGTCCCATGAACAATGAAGTCATGAATGAATCATCAATATGCAATGGTCAGCACAAGAATTTATACCAGTTCTTCAAGTGTATGCTTCAAGTTAAAGGAAGCTGTCTATTTGTTTACATTTGTGTAAACTATGTAATATTTTTTTTATTATTTAATGTTGATATAAGCTTGAATAAATAAAACGACTCAATGACTCACTTGTATATGTAATAAAGCTTGTTTTGATAGTAGTCTTTATTGAAATGATCCACACTAGTGAACAGGTGCACGTTTCATTGTATATCTCGCTTCCCCCATTATGATTCATTTGGAGAAGAATAAAAATTGGCAGACCCACATGCAAGGAATAAGATGCTGCTACCTCCCTGGTTGCAATGCACTAAAACTAGAGAAATTGCGATTATATGAAATAATAATTTGCAAGAAGTGCTTATTTTTTATTTATTATATCAAGAAATCATTTTCCGGTAACAGAAGTAAAAACAAATTGCCCGATCTGTTCATCTTGATTTTATGTAAAACATTCTGATTGAAAATCGATGAACTTTAGTAAACGAATTTGTATATTGCAAAAATCGAAAATATTTTTCCAAGTCTTTTTACTGGCTGAGTATTGATTATTGTTCGACCGGTTGGGTTGGGTTGTTCACCTGGACTTTCGTGATTACGAGCATTCTTTTCTTAACCTTCTGAGGTGCATGATTTTATGGGTCTATTGATTCAATTTTGGTAAGCTATTGGTGCAGAACCTGAGATTCTAGTGTGATAGAAGCTGATATATTTTTCCTTTGTGGGTTCACTACTTTCACTTCAGTGCATTACATCTTCATTGAACTATTGTGGCTTTGTTGTTGAAGTTGTTTATGGTCAAACAATTCTTTCATCTTTTCCTGTTGTCAATTTCAGTTTTATGCTCAGGTTTACTTATCCTCATTCTGGATTTTTGTCATGTATATTAGTTTCTATGGAAACATTAATTGGTTGGATATTTTCTCGTATTTTTCCTGTAAGTGGATAAGGGATCTTTTGCATTTGGGCTATCTGCATTATAATTTTACAATATGCATAACACCATTGGAGTAAGATATAATTGTTATTTTCGGATGGATGGTTGTAGATCAGTTTATGAGGATTTCCAATATAGATTATTTTGAGGAGTGCCTATGCAGTGCCGTATGTTGTTTAGTCCGTTTGGACACCTACCAGATTGTCCTCGTAGTTTTCCATGAGGATCCTTGATTGGGAGCGATATTGAGCGACAGTGGTTTTCATTCTTTCAATCTACGTAGCTGGTTTGTTACCCCCGGGTTGCATGCGATTCCTGGGCCTTCTTGCCTGGTTTTGCAGCAGTGTCAGTCTATTAGTAAAAATTTGATCAATATGATGTGGTTGTGCTGATACATTATGATATAAGTTTTGTTGCGCTACAGTGACAGCCTTGTAATTTAGGAAATTTCTTTTGGAAAAATATTTTTAGGAACCTTGAATTTTTTTGACCTTCTTTGATCACTCCATCTGTAATATTGTATTTAGATGCTAGTGGTGGTGGTGTGGTGTGTCAAAGGTGACGAGATTTTATTCCGGATGAGAGTCGGGATGTACAGTAGAGCTCCCCCTGCAGGGGGTTTTAGGGGTTGCCCGGTCGGGTGTATTGCGTGTGTTAAACAGAGCTGGAAGGTTGAAAGTTAAAATAGGTCTGTAAGTGGACGACTGAGGTGCTGTGTGTTTGGATTGGATGGTAGATCTTAACATTTAACCAAAGAAGAGCACATTGCACGCTAGGTGTTGATCCGCTTGGTATTCATGATAGACGAAGGTGTTGATTGCTAAGTTGTATCTGCAGTTTGCTAATATAGTGAAGTTTTAGTCTTGATAATTGAAGGATTGATGTTTAGACAGTATTGCATGAGAGGTATTAGTCCGTTTGGCTTCCTCTCATACAGATACATGTAAATGTCTGAATTCCTTCTACATGGGTGATTTGTGTTACGGAATATTTTAGCCGCATGGAGAGGTGTTGATCCGCTTGGTTTTCCTCATGATGACGAATGTGTGATTTCTACCTGCATCTTTGCTATTATAGTGGATTTTTAGTCATGGATTATTAAATGATTTGATTTTATAGCAGCATTGCCATGATAATCCGCTTGGTTTCCTCTCAGATATATGAATCGCTTGATTCCTTCTGCGGTTTTGCCATGATTAGCTAATAGTTAGCCGTCTTGAAAATCAAATGTGTTTTATGGTTACTTTGCATGATAGAGAGGTGTTAAATCCGCTTGGTTTCCTCTATTCGGGAAATGTCTTGGATTTCAGTGCGGTTTTGGCATGTTTGTACAGTGAAGTTTAAGCCATTTTGATAGTCTGGTTATGTTTTGTAGCAGTATTGCATTGATAGAGAGGTGGTAGTCCGCTTGAGTTTCCCCTCAGATTTGATGATACATTGAATGCCTGCCTGCAGCAGTTTTGCTTTCTATTACGGTTTATTGTGAGCCGTCCTGATGAGCATGATTTTGAGCACTTTTGCACAACGGAGGTGTGTTTATCCGCTTGGTTTCTCTCATAATACGTGAATGTTTTGGATTCTTTGCGTTGTGCTTAGTATTTTCAGTGAGTTTTGCCATTTTGAATAATCGATATGATTGGCAGCTGTATTGTATAATGGAAGTGTTAATCCGTTCGGTTTCCCTCATAATATGCCTTGAATTCCTTCTCTGCCGTTTTTGCCATGTATACGGTACGTCTTAACCGTCTTGGTAATCAAATATGATTGAGAGCACTATTTGCCATGATGAGGTTTCAATCCTCTTATTTTTCCTTCATATAGATGGACGTCTGATTCACAATTCTGCTGGTTTGCCATTGTTTTATATGAAGTGTAGTTTGAGCCAATTTTGGTAATAATAAGAAATGGATGATTTTAGAGCTGTATTGCATGGGAGGTGTTACCGACAGGGCGTCCGCTCATACATATAGACATTGTGCCTTGATTCTTATGCAGTTGCCATGTATTACGGTAGTGATTTGAACAGTCCTGATAAGCTTGTTTTTGAGCGTTTTGCATGATTGAGAGGTGGGTTATTACGCTTGGCTTAATCTCATTGATAGACAGGTGCCTTTGATATTCCTTCTGCAATTTTTGCCATGTATTACGGTATGTTTGAACCGTCCTGATAATCATGATTTATGAGAAACTTTTGCATGATAGAGAGGTGTTAGTCTGCTTGGTTTCCTCTCCCTGTCGAAAAGATCCTTGAATCCCTTCTACGTTTTGAACATTTAAGTCGTACGTCTTGGCCGTCCGTTATCAAAGGATAAGGCACTATTGAATTGATGACGGCTGTTCAGGCTGTTAGCAATTGTATTATAATGTGACGTGTGAAGCCAATTCGAGTAATTATATAAAATTATGATGGTTTTAAGCCTGCATGTATGGTAGAGAGGTGTAAACTGCCTGGGTCCTCTCACAATAGATAGGTAGATGCCTTGAATTCCTTTATAGTTTTGCAATTTATTATGGTTCTTCTTAGCTATCCTGTTATCAATGATTATGAATTTTATTGCATGATGACGGGTTGTACTATGGTTTCATTGAATTATAAAGACATAGTCTTCGTTTCCCCTGCTGTTTTGCAAATGTATTGCAGTGAACTTTGAGCTCATTTGATTAATCAGGTTTGTTTGATTTTAGCCTTTTCGCATGATTAAAAGGGGTTAATTCGCTTGGTTTCCCCTCATAATACGTGGATGCCTGTATCCCTTCTGCAGTCTTGCTATGTATTATGGTAAATTTTGCCGTCCTTATCTGATATATTCTAGGAATTGGTGTACCATAGAGAGGTTCTGAATCCGCTTGGTTTTCTTCTACAATAGGACGTGTGTTGTGTCTCATATTCCATCGGCATAGTTCGCCATGTATATAGTGTTTTTAGCAATTTTTGGTAGTAACAGAAGGAATTGTTTTTTAATTCGGGCAAGGTCTTTTGTTTGGGTGTTTTAATTTTTTTAGTAGAGATTTGTATTCGCATTTGTAACTCATGAGATTTGAGTTTAAACTTGGGTACAGGCTGATGGCTAGGAGGCCGTGAAGTCAGTGTGGGCTCTTTGTGATGGAATTGGAATCTAGACCACAGCATGGTAATCCGTAAACGTTGAGTGTAGTCCTTGTGTGTGTTTTTTCTTAACCTATGGTGTTAATGTTCATCATAATCTGGCTTTGCAATTGTGTCGGTCATGCAGTTTGAGTCAATTTAGGAGTTTCAAGTCTGGATTGCTGCTTATGTTGTAACCCTCTTTTGGCATTTCTGGATATTTATGGTGATTATGAGTTCATCTGATCTTTCCAATTGGCTCCAATTAGAAATGGTTTGTTTGTTGTATCTGTTTTATCTAAAGCATTAACGGGCTTAAGTTTCTCTGTACGTAGTGTTGATGGCTTCCGGGAAAAGTACCAAGGTCGCGCTACAGAGATACAGAAAGCGTTTGCTGTGGGGAAGTCCATGGGTGTGTTGCGAACTGTGTTGTGACATTCTGACTCTAAAGGAAGCTATTGCATGTTATTATATTACAGGGCTTGTATATCAATGATGCACCTTTTTATAGAATAGAGGGTTCTCACGGTGTTGGTAATGGTCTTCGATTTGGTGCATTAAACTATAAGGAAATAGTGTAACTGATACTCAGCTTATATCGGTACTGTTTGGATGCTTTGATGGCGTGTAGTGTTATTGCAATTCTGAGTAAGAGCCTGCTGCACAATGTTTTATCCTACTGCATGTGAGTTAAATATTGCAACTCATTGTGTCAGACAGATATTAGGCGCGGCTGCTAATGACCGTTGTAGCGTATGCGAGCTGTTTTTTGAGGGGTAACCCTCCCGCAGAGCTGTCCAGTACCACGGATATGTTGATTTCTTTTATTTGCTTCATGAAGAGAGGTTTTCAGGCTGAAATATGTCTATTACTGTTGATGTAGCCTTTCCGGGCTCCATACAGCCTAAGAGCTAGGATGTTTCTTTCGCTCCAAGAGCCATATGAGTATCTTGTATATGACTATGATTGAGCGGAGGTTACGCTGCTTTGTGATTGCCAAGATTAGCGTAATGTGCTTATCAATAATTGTAATCTTGAGTTAATATAATGGCTTGCTATTGGAGGTCAGGAGTGGCTCATTATCTGTATTTCAATACTGTCACAGCGTTCAGATTTTGTTACTGTAGTGGCTATTGCAGAAATGTATATCTATGTATTTATTTCTTTTACAGAGTATTTAGGAATATTGTACTGCTGTCCTGGATTGGTCATGTTAATGGGACTTTTGGATTTATGTTTCTTTGTAAAAGTCAAGCATACAGATGTGTCCAGTTCTTAAACCTTTTGAGATGGGGAAAACCATGGTGGGGATGTCCGCAGCCGTGCCAGATGAGCGGTGCGCTCCCCAGAGTTTGGTAAATGTGTGGTTTTGTTATATGTTTTCCTTTTCAGGTGGGTGCATTTGCAGCGAAAGAAAAGAATTTATTTTCGTTGACCACGCGAAATAGAAAATAATACACTTTTTGCCAGCACGATACTAATCCCGACGGTTTTGAAGTCAATAATCGTATCAGCTTATCATGATATTGTGAAGATTATGAACGAGGTTTTAGTCGCTGGAACCATTGCCCCCTGCGTACTGCCAACCGAAGTTAAATTTAACCCTGGTAAATGCATCACGATATAGTACCGTGTAGTACATCAATTTCCCGCTGTGGATCAATTTTTCTTTTTTTCTGCAATCCTTTGCAAATTTCACTACCTCTACGATAAGGATAAGGACTAGCCTAGTGCATTCGACCAGGATAATCGCACGCGACGTCTGGGTGAGTGCAGGCAGCAAGAGAGCCGGAGGCTCGAGAGTGTGCCTGCACTGACCCATACGGTTCATATACTTTGAGAAAACAATTGTAATCAAATCATTACATAACGTAATATCTTAAATTTGAGGTAGTTTAAATAAATTAAAAACACTTCTATACTTCAACATGTCCAAAGTGATACTCTATAACTAGTGCCAAAAAGACCTTGACGCAATTCATGTGATTAGTTTCGTTTTGAAAATGCTCTGGAAGTGCGAGAACGATAAGACTCTCTAAGGCGCTTAGATGGCTAATCTTTCTCGCACCTCCCTGGCAGTTCAAAACAAACCCATTAGGATGTGAAACGCGTCAATGAAATGAAAGAAACGTAGATAGACTTTTCGCACGGCCCTTACTTTTTCCAAAACAAACCCATCAGTGAAGATTTGCATCTAAATGAATATGAATTTTCCTTCTACCAATTCCAATGCCCACTGTATAAGATTTTTAAAGACCATCGCAGACATGTATGTACAAAACATGACTGGTTTCTGCATTGAAAACGATTTTATTTGTGAATTTGGGTTTTCTTGAAAGTCCAATTAATCTCATTGGCCTACTATTATATAGCAAACTGATATAGTCCATTTCTCTACCTCCGTGCAGTGATGTCATAACATTGACGCAGCTGGTTACGCAAGCGCAATGGTATGCAATCTTTGTGCGCGAGTGTAAAAACGCCGTTGCTTTAATGCACAGCGCGTGCGGTTTACTGGTGCGCCCATCAACGCTCGCGCTGACGTCACGGAACAGAGGTAGGGAAGTTCCGTTATAAGCAGCTAAACTTTCTGAAAGGGGCTTTCTAATTTGACAAATGATAACATAGGACATTTTATATTTAAGATTGAATATTTAATGTCAAACGTATCGTTCCTTCCAGAGTACAAAAAGTTGTTCTCGTTAATTAAGAGATACGCGTTTCGGAAAGAAGAACACGGCTTAAAAAACACATTGTTTTGGAAAGGTCTGCGGCATGTGGAATTCAATTAATACTTTAAACGAGAAACCAATATTTTTTTCAACACAATAATTTAAGTTAGACTGACCAAATAGATTGTAGATACTCTAAGTTCGTAGAGGGTATATTATACGATGCAGGCAGTGACGTGATATTGAGCAGTAAGTCGACATCAAGCGATTTTGACGGTTATTTCTAGTAGCTAATAGGAGTGGGGACTTGTGGTGACCCGCGTGCATTATCTGATGAACCCGTGAATTATCTTGTGACGTGCATTATATGATGACCGTGCATTATCTGACAGAGCCAGGCATTCTGTGAAAATAATGACACGCCTGAAAAACATAGATAATGTCTACACACGAGAGAAGATATAAAATGGTTTGCGGGCTTGCCGCACAAGTGAATGCGTCGCCGAATGTCAAAAGGGAAGTTGTTTTTTTTAAAAAAAAAAAAAAAAATGGAGGAGGGGGGGAGGAAACAATGCATACACCTGATGGTGCACATATCCACACAGATGTTCTATTGTTTGGACAAGGTGTATGCATTGTTTCCGCCATATTAGGTAAAAAAGCAACTGCTGTTGGGACACTCGGCGACTCAGACCCGCTATCATGTGTAGAGGTCAGGGCAAATTTTACTGCAACGTATTGCAAACGTGACCTGCAGTGACCTGGGATGACCTGAAGTAAATATCGATTAAGAGTGCAGCGACACAGGTCAACAGGTAACTTGGCCAGACCCGTCTTTAGAACCAATACAAGCACGCAGAGGAATACCCCCCCCACCCCCCCAAAGAATCCCACTGTAGAATATTGTCAAGTGAACCATGGGCATTCTTCGCGTGCTTGCATGGATCTGGAGGGCAAAAACAAAGTCCATTCAATAAATTACCTTTGATTAAAATCTTCACGCTCTCTAGTTAGAACTTCACGATTTATAGGTTCGACTTCACGGCACGTCGATGTACAAAATCTGAAGACGATATGTTTTGCTGACGTCAATGTCACAAAATCGGGCGTATTGATTTTACAGGCATCAATCTAGTTGTATTATGCATCTGGTGAGCAATAACGGCAGTGCGAGTACGCGTACCACAGCACACCCCTACCCACACTGATCACAGCTGGGTGAAGCAACTATACACTAAACGAAACACAAGTGTGTGGTGCATCCTCGCAACTAAGTCGTCACCAAAGTGACACCCAAACAGACTAGCTACGATGACTCCTAGTAGCTGTAAACAATACCCACTCGGCTAAGACCTCGCATGACGCTATCCTGACCGCTACCCATCCTGTAACTGTGCTACACAAACAAGCTGAGTTTGCGCGTTAATAAAACACCCACTCATTTTCGGCAAGCGGCTTATTCTGGCATATAAGGATAATAATAAATGGCGTAACTACTGCTGTATGACCACTTTTTCGGTTGATAACAGAAAATATCGCCTCTCGCGCCAAAAAAATATCAGCTCGTTCTTCGATCACTCGCCCGATATTTGATCAGGCTCGGGCGTATTTTCTGTATTCTGTTTCAGCATCCAATATTATATAAAGATGAAGCCATTCTTTAGGAGAACTCGGGTATAGAAACCACTATGCTCGCTTTTGTTCTGAAATCGATATCATTACATCCGATTTTAATTAATTCTTTTCCTAAGGAACATGGTTACTACAACCAGAAACAGATAAAATGGACAAGATGGACGCGAGCATCAACGATCATCTTAAAGAATCTCATCTGGCTCTTGGGATTTATGGCTCTTAGGACAGCTTGCGAGAGAGGGGGAATTGCAGGGTGTATTTATGTATTTTTAAATTTTGTTATGCTGTTGTTGTTAAAATCATTAATATCAAATATTGCAAGTTAATGTATCATATTTCTCATATAGCTGCAGGGACCTTTTATTCTATACTTCAAATAGCCCTATATAGTATGACCCAAGAGAAGATTTCGCTGAGTTCCCATACAGCTATTAGGTTCACGCACAGAGGCCCGCTACCTCTACACGGGGATAGCGGGCTGCCGCCACAGATTGCAATGGTAGCCGAGTAACAACTAGGGAAAGTTGCTTTTCGACCTTGGCAATATGGCGGCCGGGAAAAAATGCATACACCTGCCTGGTGCGCATATTCCACACAGATGTTCTATGTGAAGAGGTCAGTGACAAAACCACTGAGTATCAATCTACATCCGGGACGTTCCCCGCGAAAAGGGTGTTTTCTTGACTCCTTTTCAGACATATTTTGACCGGCAATAGCGTATTTTATTTTACATATATGCCGACAACGCTTTTCAGGCTCATTTTCTTCTATTGCCCGTGTAACTAAAAGGTATTTGATTCTAAACTCGCTCCATGCAATGTTGCGATACTACATGTTGTGCCTGATTTTTTGCAATGCATTATGGACTGACGTGCCATTTTTATCGCTATCGCGTATTGAATTGTGGGAATTCAGCAAAATATTCTCTTGTGCTGACCATTACTAAGAAAGCTTGACTATATAGCTCCGTAAGGTGAGCCCTGCATGGTGCTAGAGCTAAATTAAACATCACAATGCCCAGTGGCCGTGATGGACTGCATCAAGTCTGACATTTTTGCTGTGCATTTGGCCACGTTTTATACATAAGAGTATATGTATCAATTACTTTACTTACAAGAGATTACTATTAAAGAGACATGAGGAGATTTCCAGAAAGAATTTTTTTCGAACCCGGCCTTTTTTGCATATTTGGAATGCTTTCCAATGTATTAGATCACACCTGAGTGAATAAGCCGAATACGCCGTATTTAGTTAACAAATATGATGAGTTAGTACTTTCTGTCGTGCACGACAGAAAGTCAAAGCACGGTGTTCTATGGGGACAATCACGATAGTCAGGCAAATTCAAAACAAGGTTTGCTGTTTTCTTTTGTACTTGTTTGTCCAATAAACCTTCGGAACGTTCTTGGTAAAAGGTGGTCTACAATCGATCCTGTGCAATTTGATAGAAATTCGTATCCTAAAAAATTCTCCTCCTGTCACTTTAACTAATTGAACCGGTGTAAAAGGAACCATAGTCCGGGCTCCATAGACGACAACGGAATAAAGCGTGAAACTATTTGCGTGAAAACAAAGTCACTAAATCGAGTGCCCTATTCCTCATCGTTGTAGGCGGACCGTGAGTCCGTCGGACTATATCTCTAGCCACACCGGGTCTAGGTATCACGTTTTCTAATTCATTCACACCAGCTGATGGTACTATTGCCAATGTGATTGGGCCTAGGCCTAATGGACACATGCGATGAATGTCAAACTTTTCAAAGATGAGAACCTAACAATACGGTAGGATTACAGTGGATATATTAATCCGATAACCAGGAATTGACAGATAGTCCGCCAGGACTCATAGTCCACCCATAACGGTAATAAATAGGGCACTCGATTTCAGTTGACTCTTCACGCAACGTTAGTTTTACGCCGTATTCGGTTGTCGTCTATGAAGCCCCTGATTATGGCTCCAGGCGACTATATCGCAAAGGACTTTTCTGTCCGCAAATGTGTTCAAGGACCACATCTTTTCGACTCGTCTCATAGCGACGCTATTCATGATTATGTCTGGCTTTATTCCGTGAATGCATTTATTTAAACGGCCTTCTGCTGACTCAGATTGCGTGGCGTCCGTCTATAGGCGCTCGTCTTGTAATCCAAAGGTCGTGTGTTCTATTACTCCTTAAATTTTAATTTATTATGCTTATATTTAGCTGAGTGAGCAACCAAAACATCCGAGTCAGCGATTGAAATAGAAAATAATGAATAGCTGCCCTATGAGATAATTCAAGTGATGTGGTCCTGGAACACAACACAAGTGGCGGACGGAATATGTCCTTTGCTGGCTATATCTCCTTTTACACCGGTATGAAAGCAGATATAGTCCGCCGGGAGCCATTGCCGGGCTCCATAGACGACAACGGAATAAAGCGTGAAACTAACGTTGCGTGAAGATTCAACTGAATCGAATGCCTTATTCTTCGTTGTAGGTGGACTGTGAGTCCGGCGGATTACAAAAACTTCTAAAAACAGGTGTGGCAGAAGATATAGTCCTCCGGGCTCACATTCCGGGAACAATGGTGAACAATAGGGCAATCGATTCAGTTGACTCTTCACGCAACATTAGTTTCACGCTTTATTCCGTTGTCGTTTATGGAGCCCGGACTATGATACCTGCTGGACAATGATTACTTTCACACCGGAATTCATTCCTCAATGCAATGGGCGATGAAAACCCGGTGTGGCAGGAGGTATAGTCCTCCGGGCTCACAGTCCGGGAATAATGGTGAACAATAGGGCAATCGATTCAGATAACTCTTCACGCAACATTAGTTTTACGCTTTATTCCGTTGTCGTTTATGGAGCCCGGACTATGATACCTGCCGGACTATGATTACTTTCACACCGGGATCCACGTATTCCAGAATCCTATGATGGAGAGTTTTAGGTGCCCATCTCAGGGGTGACGCCAGGGTAAAATCATAGAAGTAAGGCGAAAATCTAGGAGGGTCGAAACTAACACGATTCCCTCAATATAGGTAAAAACCCCTATTTTTTTACACAATTTATTACTTAACCCCTTTTTTCCCGAATTTTGAAAATTCGGGGGGGGGGGGGAGTGGTGCTCTCTCCCTAACCATCGATGTTCTCCAAGTATGCTGCACGTATGGTTTGTTTCAAAGCACTATCAAAATACATCAACGACATTTGGATTTCTGGTTCTGCGGGGTGCAGATTCATACGTGATAAGGCTTCATGTGACATGTTGCCCTTTTTTGCGTGGAAAGTTAGGCATTATGTCCTCTTACGCATCTGCACCCGCAAAAACCTGAAATCTAAGTGCGTCACACCCCGTCTATACGGTCAAGGTTTTCCGTATATGTCCACGTGTAAGCTTTGTGGCACTGGACACTCTCATATCTATAAAATACACACCGATATATCACGAATTGAGTGTCCCCATGAGAGAGCGTCCTAGCTACCATGTCAACATGTACTGAATAAACCGTGACCTTGGTAGTCGAGGCCCTTTGGGTACACGTGTTCAACAAATGATGCGTACAGCATCTCAATGGAGAACCCATAGATAGATTTGTGGTGGGGCACTCAGTCACACCATGGAAGAAAGACTAAGAAGGACCCACATTGACTCCACAATCCTAATTTAATTCTGTTTTATCCTTCACCCGAACAAAAGTAAGGTATTCAAACCCCCTTTGATCATAATCCCCCTCTGCCGCAATCATGATAGGCGCGCATCATACTGTAGAATATATTTTGAAACATTTCCGAACAGTAAAAGTGTAAAAGTATATGCTATTACAACCTGTTCCGGCGATCTCCGGTGTGTATTTGTTGTTGTTTTCGTTTATCAGGAACTGACTGTACACGTTATGAATTCAGCTTTACTGCCCCAGACTGCCCAATGTGAAAAATAAGGATGAAAGTTTGGACTAAATGAAGTTGGGACGAGGGGGTCTTGGATTTTCGTTGGGCACCCATGCTCGTTCCAGGGGGTTTCTGAAGTGCCTCAAAGGGACCAATTTTCAGTTAAAATATACCCGGCCCCTAAGTGACCCGCTTTGGTGAAATTATACAAGATTTCAGTGAACAATATGCACATAACGGTACAAGCAGTAATATGAACAATCTTATTTGCTTTGAAATATTTTCCCTGGTATTATCCCAGTTTATTCTCTATTTAAATAATCTTTACTTGTATGCAAAATTTTTTGATTAATATTGTAACAATTTTTTTTTCACTGTAATGCATTATTTACAAAATTATTTATCATATTTTTTTTTCCTGTAGGCCTATTCTATGATGCAAATACAATTAATTGAAGATTGAAGGTAATTTTTTCCAGTGATATTATACCTCTTGCCCGGGCACTTATAACCAAAGAAAAAAATACACATAGGGTTTTTTTACCTGATTTTTTAGGTTAATTTTTCCTCCTCTTTGTATCATTGAAACCAGTCCCACATCACAACTGAATTTGTAACCCAAGCGTGACTAGAACTTGCCGACCAATATCCAAGAACCCCCAGATGTGTTGATATGTTTGAGTAATCTTATTACTTTATTCGCAGCATTCAGGCGAGTACTGATTTCGCGATTCCCGATGACCCGATATCTTTATCGCAATGAGAAACAACCACGAACTGAGAATTTTTCTCGAGCGAGAAATTCTGAATAGCATTGTCCTCGGAAGGGCCACTTGAGAGATATGAATAACATTGCACTTACGGGGCGGCAGATCGTTCAAACGTCAGTGGGTCGTTGTGGTCAATTATCGTCCGGTGTACTCATGTCGGGAACAATGGGGAACATAGGGCACTCGATTCAAATTTAGACCTTCATGCAACATTAGTTTTCATTTCACGCTTAATTCGCGGTATCGTCTACGAGTTCGGACTTGAGCTCCCGCCGGAATATCTGCTTTTCATCACACCGTTGTGAAAGCAGATATAGTCCGGGCTCCATAGACGACAACGGGAAAAAGCGTGAAACTATGTTGCTGTGAAGAGTCAACTGAATCGAGTGGCCCTATTCTTTACCGCTGTAGCCGGAATATGAGTACGGCGGACTATAATTAGTTTTACAGTTACAACCGGTGTAGAAGTAACCATTGTCCGGCTACTCATATTCCGGGAACAATGGTGAACAATAGGCAATCGATTCAGTTGACTCTTTTAACGCAACATTAGTTTCACGTTCTTTATTCCGTTATCGTCTATGGAGCCCCGGACTATGGCTCCGACCGGACCTTATATAATATCTGCTTTTCATTCACAGACCGCATAGTAAATCTTTGATATCATTTTAATGAAATCGCTCTTTTTTATATTTGCGCTGTGTGTGCTTTGGGTCCTGTCAGATGCGCACTACAATTCTGTTTTGCCTTGTTTTAAGTCGTGAGTACTGTTTTTTGAATGTATTTTTTTTACTTTATTTGTACTCCACCGAATCCAGTCAGGAACTCAATACTAGTACACAAAGTAATAGCACCTCAGCACGATATGGGAAGCAGCTCACATAAACAAAAACCAAGGTCCAAGTTATTGGAACTGCCAAACTCATCAATCACATCAAAATAGGATCGAACAACTTGGAACAGGTCAGTCACAATTGTCTACCCTGGGTGGAGTCATAGTGACTCAGCAACATCTGAAGGAGACATAAAATGTAGAATTGGCCTGGCGATGGGAATAAGCAAAAACTCCATAACTCTGGAGAGCTACAGATTCCGCCTGAACAACCAAAATGGAGCTGCACAGGATTCTGATCCTCTCCCTCTCAAGAAAAACGACACCAATCGCCTGAGGGTCTTTGATATGTCCTGCCTCCGACCGATATTAGGTGTGTCCAGAAAGGATAGAATCAAGAATGAGATCATTAAATCAAGAGCAGGTATCACGTTGGATATTGTGGAGATCATACGAAAGAAGAGGCTATCCAACTTTGGGCATATCAAAAGGATGCCTAACTCCAGATACCCTACGATCATACTGGAAGGTTTAGTAGATGGTAACAGACCTCGCGGACGTCCACCACTGCTTTGGATTAACACCATACAAGCTGACTGTAGTGCCAGAGGAGTCAACTCAACAACAGAAGCGGGCAGATTGGCTCAAGACCGACAGACTTGGAGGGAAATTATTATGCAGCAGCCATCTCTAGAAACAACCTGAGAGGAAGGCATACGTAAGACGTACGTAAGTTTTACTTTCAGTCATGATATGCTAGACGGTTATATTTACAGCCTGTCTCAAAAAAAAATGGTACAATCAGAAAAAAAATTGGTTAAATATGAAATTTCAAAAAAAGTCATTCTTACTTGGCATAATATTAAAGAAGAAAGACCAGGCTTTCCAATGGTGTTTGTTTCATCTTATTTACTTTTGTCAATCCAGAGATATAATCAATTTTGTGCGATATACCAAAACCCATTTTGTGCCACTTTTATGCATGGGCAGAGTTGCTTCGCCCAGTTATGCCACGCTGTCTTGAAGCTCACAAAAGATTGCAACTTGACAAAAGAAACAAAACACAGATTAAAGTAAACAAAAGAAGTCTAGTTTTATCGACACAAATTTTAATAGTCAAAATAATCAGTTAAATGATCAATATCTTCTTTTCATAAATAATAGACAATACAATATTGATGGAATGAAATGGAACTTCGAATTTATTACAAAATTGGTATCTGTTAAAATCTTGCTGGAAGGAATGTAATTGCAACCAAAATAAACACTCCAAATCCAAAGAAATGCTTTAAAATATTGCATTGTCTTTGTGCATTTACTAATTGTTGAAGTCAATAAAAATTTGAATTTGGAAGTACAGTATCAAAGTGTTGGTAGGAATTTGCGTTTCATGATACTTCAAGACCATAAAAACTCTCTCCTCCAGGTTGCTGCATGCCAGCTGTACGCTCATGGTTCTCTTCTAACAAACAACAGTATGCCGAATGTTATTCACTTTATCTTAAAGCCAGAACTTACTGATCATAACTTCTACCATTACGTAACTGTTTTCGTATCTTTTAGAGTTTCTTTATTAAGTTAATTCTTTTTTAAAGGATTTAATATCTGTTCAAGTGTGAATAACTTATGTTCAACAAATTCGTTCACCGTTTTCACTCAACCAGAAAGCGGCACAAACTCGATTGTTGTGTTCCGCAGTAAACTGGAGTTATCTCTCGATTGAAACAAGCAAATGAGATGAAACAAAAAATCCTGGAAAGCCTGATCTTTTTTCTTTAATGTGATGTACAATGTTGAGATATAATATTTAAAAAAAATCGGTTTTTGATTGTACCATTTTTTTGGAGACAGGCTGTAGTTTGTTTTGTTATGTTACGACATGCTATGCCACTTGATTTGAAACAACAATGGACGGAAGAAAGAAGAAAACAAGTTTCATCTGATTTCGTTTGCTTTTAATATCGCAAGGACTAAAGACAGAACTGAGTCCAAATAAGAGTAAATTCAGAAAAAAAACCATTTAACATAACAATGTATGGTATGAATGATTGCAGTTTTATCATTGTAAACAAATTCTCGCAATACGGTGGCCCGCCAGCGGTTACTTTTGCTCGTCCAATTTTTTGACCGCAATGGTCGACATCGCCGCCCATCTTCCACTGGATTAACACACAATTAGTGTGATTATTATGTTGAGAACAGCTCAACGAAAGAGTTTGTATGATCTAAAGAAAGCAAAGGGTTTACCTATTGTAAGTGGCCATTTTGGTGTGCATTTGCACGCAACCGGCCATTATATTGATGAACTAAATGATCATCGACACGTTCCTGTGTAATACTTGTATTACGCAGGCTCTGGATGTCGACTTCTACCATGCTGCATCGTGAAAACATCGCCCCTTTCGAGACAATCGTTTGCGGCGTACCGTATTGCGAAATGCGAGAATTACAACGATAATAACATGTATCTGATAACTCCTGTAATTAATCATTGAGCTTCTGGTAAACTTATTTTGAAAGCTCATTCCAATGTAGGCTTACATTCCTTAATATTACAATACTGTGGTTTAAAATTAATTGAGGTAATTTTATAACTATACTTTGGATGTTTCTAATTGCCAAAACGATTTTCTTTCACAAAACAGTTATGAAAATGCCATTTAAAAAGCAGTAATTGTGAAATGCTACCTTTTCTTAAATGTATAACTACTGATAACTCCCAAGAATCCGGAGCAATATTAAGGGACACTGAAATCTACAATGCATTTACTCCGGAGTTACGAAAAAATATATAAATTATTATGAATATTGTATCCTGTCCTCTATTGTGAGGTATCGCCTTCAGGAGAAAACACTCACGGCGCCCTAAAAGAGCATTTTTTATGTAATGTTTACTTTCAGATTTAAGGTATAAAAACAAAACTAAGCAAAAAAAAAAATAAGCAAACGAAAAAAATAACATAGGTTTATAGATAAGCTGGCGAAAAGCTGGCGATGTTTAAAGGTATATCGGATACACACTTAAGACGTGCATGGGGGGGGGGGGGTAGGGGTTGTTAGGCAAGAAAGTTTGTTATTAGTAGGTATCCCCAAACCCAAATTGCAAAATGCTGATTTACCCAAATTGCAAAATGCGGATTTTTAATTTTTCGAAAAAGAATTTCCTCAGAAATGGCTCACATTACACGAAAAGGTAAGTCAAAAACAGTTTTACTGTAGAAATATTACTCTCCACAATGCACACACATACTAAGGATGTGAAGAGGTTACGCTAAACGTGAAACTGTGCGTGAAACACTTAATTTCTTTGTTCACTGATATCATTCATTGAATACGATAATGACACGTTTCATGCCCTGAGTCAACCTTTCTCATGCGCCCTCTAAACACCCCTCCAATGTCTGTTCAATTACAGCCCGAATAGTCTGGATCCCAGTCCTGGATACCAAACTTGAAAATGCGAAAGTTAATGCATCGTGATTCTCTTCCTAGTAACCTTTCTGAAAAAATGTTAATGCTGCATAGGCTCAATATTTTCATACCAAGTAAACGCAATTTTTTAGGAAAAATTTAAAGGCCGACTCAGAGATTTCCTGAGGAGGGCGCCCTCAAATTCCAAAAAAATCGTGTTTTTAGCATGTACATAAAGGTTGTCCATACACTAATCACTGTGTGAAATTGCTAAGCTTAAATCGAATTCCTTCATATAGAAAATCACAATTTTGTTTAAAAATTCCGGATCCGGAAATTTTATTATACACAGTATCCTATGGGACGTAATACTACAAAAAAAAAAAAAAAAAAAACTGATATCATTCATTGAATACGATAATGACACGTTTCATGCCCTGAGTCAACCTTTCTCATGCGCCCTGGATACCAAACTTGAAAATGCGAAAATTAATGCATCGTGATTCTCTTCCTAGTAACCTTTCTGAAAGAAATGTTAATGCTGCATAGGCTCAATATTTTCATACCAAGTAAACGCAATTTTTTAGGAAAAATTTAAAGCAGCAGGTGTTCAATTCTGAAATTATATGTATAAATTTATCTGTAGTTTTATCTTTTTAACTTAACGATACCAATTATATGAAAATCGTCTACTATTGATATCATTTTTTTTCAAGCAGTCAATTTTCGCCTAAAATATAGCTTTCTTTATTTAGAGAAAACAAATAATAGCAATAAAAATATGAGGAATGAATGAACAATTAAATATACAACACATTAAAATCTATAACAATAAAATATTTTTTTTTTAAATTTGTATTTTATCCAGACAAAATTTATGAATGTAGGCAACTGTCTACCTTTGTCCGGACAAATGTATACAATTGTCTACTGTCATGAATTTGGCTGGAAAAAGTTGAATTATTTAAAGATTTCATTTATTGTTTTCTTGCAAAAAATATATTTTAAGGTTTTGTCTTATTATTTAAGATTTGGAAGTGCTATATATTTCTGCTGATAGGTGTACTCCCCTGTTGGTGCCCACCTCAAGGGTGCGAAACATAGTTTTGACGCCAAGGACGTCCAAGATCCTGGACACAGACCCCCGATGGTTTCAACGAGGAGTGAAAGAGATATATACACCGCTTCCAACCAGCCGGACCCTCCATAAGGACAGCGGCCGCCACCACCTACCTAAATTCCTACAAGAAACTTTTATTGCATCACGTAATTGGGAGCTTCTGTCCGATCACGTGACCCAAATAGCGCGGTATCAAGGTTTTTCCCCAGCCCTAGCCCTCAGTGGTGAAGAAGTGTCACTCAGATGAGTCACGAAATTCCACGTAAGTTGGGAATTTACTTTGCTTGTGTGAATCTGTTAAAAATTCACTCTCAATATTATGGATAGGTGTACTCGTTTTAGTACTACTATTTCAAAACAACTCATACGCTTTACACCAAACTGTAATAACTTTGAATGAATTGATTGAATACTTTCGTTCTTCTTCATATATCATTCCAGTGAATAACATCCATTGGTATTTTAACCTTAACTACTGACACTGAAATATACACAGAATTTGTTACTAATCCGGTGAATACAAAATATTAGGCTGATCTAGAGGTTTTTTATTTTCTGTACATTATAAAATTCATAGTAGCATTATTTACAGACATATTTTAGGAAACAAACTATTACTCGTGGAAGGATATTAAGTGTATGTTTTGAATAAATAATCTTCATTGTCTCTCTCTTTTTATAGTTTCTTTTCTTTCTCGTTAGTCCACAGACAAAGAAAAAATAATGGATCAATATATTAAATGTTCCAAGGTTATCTGTGTGGTTTGAACACATCTATGTCCCACTCCTAGCTTATATCATACATGTTCCAAGGCCTGATATCATGCGTAGTACTAATAGCTGTATCAATTACCTTTCTAAGATCTGATTTGTCATAATTTATCAAATTTGATGGTAGACATGTATACAGCCTTATTTCAGATGTGTCTATCTTTGATATCATAGTCCATTTTTTAGCTTGAATGTATGCCTGTTTACAGGCCTGAATTTCAGACGGTTCTATCCCGGGTCTAGTGGTACTGACATCATAGCCAAACTTTCAAAAGTTTTATTGTCAGACTTATTCAAAGTATGATATATCACTCGTGCTCTATTATATTAACCATGCATGGTCTAAGGACGATATTATATAGGTGCACCTTCACCCAATCCCTTTCCGATAAATACCTTTATAATTTGGTATGTAATAAAGCTTGTCCAGTTTTGCGCGTGATACCTTTTAAACAACACAATTATCTACCCTTCAAAATAACATTCGAAAAGCCACACAGATTAATGTTTTACCTTTCTGACAGTAATAACACTTAATAACCTTCATTATTGTCTTGTTTACCCCTTAGAATTAACGTTAACTATTCCTGCTTAACATGATTACTACCGCCCTTTTTCTTAGTGGCTCTATGTACTGATCAATCATTATCGTTACTACCGGCATTTGGAACTCATTTTTAATGTTTTTTATTTTATTTAAAATAAGCTAATCCATACGTAACAGTAAAGCAACACAACAAAAACCTACACTGAACAAATGGGTAAATATGAAATTAATACTCAACCTTCCAACCTTGATGTACAAATATTACTAGCATTTAGCAACTTTTATATTTGTATATATTTTGACCAACATTAATTACATTTTTGGCCAAGTTTGTTAAATTTTACACAACCATTGTACTATTCATAATTGAATCAATTCCCGCTTAATTTCATTTTTAACAGTTTTAAAAACTTTTTTTAACATCTTCCAAATCCAATAACAATACCAGTCGCGAATTAGATCGGGCATAATCCATACAACTTTAAATGATCATAGCTCGGAAACCTACGTAATAACATAACTACGTTGAAAGTTGTTGATTGCGCCAACCTTAACATACAGGACACATTGGTCGTGCACATTTAACCGCATTGAAAAATACTCAAACAGCTTATTTAGAGATCATCATAATTATATAAACATTATAAATATGTACATCCTTAGGATGAACGCGGTGTCCTACCTCACAGAGTAAAGAAATTGCACGTAAATCTTGATTGCACATCATCAAAATATCGATTACGTTTAAAAGGCAATGGGTGATAAATAATCACAAGAAATCAATACAAATTTGAAGACATAGAACATAATTATACAAAAACTTTCTTGGTTGAATTATATACAGTACGTACACTCAATATTCCAAATCCTTAGAACCACACGTTCTTAAAGATTTGTTGCATTTCTCATAAATATTTATACCTGTAGATGCATTATACACATGAATACAAATGACTAACAATATCTTCTTCGCCGTAATTAGGAATACTTTAAAGGATAATTTTGTTTTGACATCAAAATGATTGATTTACAAGTTTGGATTTTGGTAAACGTAAAGCACCCGAAAAATACAAGAAAGACGCATAATTACTACTTGTTATGTAAACAAATATTTCCTGAATTAAGCTATGTTCTACATTGTATACATTGCATAACCAAGAGTGTGACCGAATTATGCCAATACTTTATCTTAATAAATCGACTGATTTATTTTTCAGCATCCAGTCGCTGAACGTGGATATATGCCGATTTTTTCTTTGTTGTGCCACAACAGGTACATGAAAACCACTGAATGCAATGGAACCATTTTAACGTATCCGGCAGAGTTGGTCCTCGCAACTGCGTGGCGAAACACACTACTTTGGTCCAATCGGTATATAGGTGGTCACTTTATAAGGTTAACCTAAATTACCTTAAATGCAGTTAATTCCAATATGAAGCAAAATTTAAAAAAAAATACATTAGTAAATCGAACGGCGATTTATGTTTGCTTGTACAGACCTCTAGAATTATTTCAGAACGGGTTGACTTTTAACGTTGTTCTATGGTTGCTGTCCATCTGTTTTTGGTTGTTCTTTACATTTCCTTTTCTATTTAATCAACTTATTTACCTGTTAAGACCACTTTGCAAATAATATCCTATCACTGGTTGATGATAAATGTATAAATATGGGATGATAAATACGGAAATTCGATTCACATTTTTCTTGTGATATATCCGCTTTCTTGACTAAACCTAGGACATCCAAAACAGATGGATAATAACCACAGAACAACGTTAAAAGTATTGGAATATATTATTGAGGTCACGTGACCTTGCTCATGAAAATGCCGATAGCGATTATTTATTTAACATTAATGCGATATTTCATTTTAGAAAAAAATAACTATCTTACAAACTCAAAAAGCAAAATGGTAAAAGAAGAAATGTTTAAATGAATGACCAACTGACAAAAAGAGAAATGAAAAAAAATACCCCACAATGGCAAAACACCGCAACATCTTGATCGCCAAACAAAAAGGGTTATACCGCTGGTTTCAACTAGACCGGTGTGGCAGGAGATGTGGTCCTCCGGATTCATAGTCCACCTACAACGGTGAAGAATATGGTACTCGATTCGGTTGACTCTTCAAGCAACATTAGTTTCACGCTTTATTCCGTTGTCGTCTACGGAGCACGGACTATAGCTACGAGCGGACCATATCTCATTTTACACCGTTGTCTATTGTTTAAGCTATCCTGGCAAGACAAGATCGCTATGAGTTAATACTCATTAAAACTAAGAGGTATTATACTCTCAATAAAGCGTTGAAGGTAGTCAAGATTAAGAAGGTGACGAAAACAATACGTGCAGTTTGTTTTCTACCAACTATTTGCAAATTTCAATGTACAGTTAAAATGTGCTGAAAAAAGGTCCTGTAAATTGTGATAATCAATAATTTGCTCATTTGGTGACAATGGTCAGAGAATATGAAGTTCAAGTAGCAGTTGGAACATTGTCATTGACTTTGTTAAAGTGAAAGCATCTATATATCTAAAAGTATGACTTTCAAAGATACAACTGATTTCGAATTATCCGCATGACAAATTTGATAGCCCAACTGAAAAGATTGTTAATCCTTCTAAATGTTATATGATTCTTCAAGACACACTGTCATTGACTTTGTTAAAGTTAAAGCAACGGTAGTCTGCATCAACCACAAATTAATGCTAAGGTAAATGGTAAGGGTTACACCATTTTATATTTAATTAGGGTTTTGTACCGTTAAACTAGGTGAATCTCAATGAAATCCATCCGTTTTATTACTGCTTTCCTGAATGATACAAACATGCGCCTTACCGTGAAAGCCGGGATATATAAACCTTTATTATATTACATGAAATGCGTTTGATGACTGCTTCTGTCCGGTTGCTTGTTCAGGTCAATTATAAATTGAATCTTAGTAGCTCCTCGAATCAGCAGTTACCTACATGATCATCAATTTTGCTCCACGTCCAATCGCAGCCAGCACAGCAATATGTAATTAAGTACATGAACAAACTCTTAACACACTGTTGCATATAACAAACCTCACTGCTTCAGCACACCATTGATGATCTTTTTCAAGGTATAAAAGTCGTAAAAATACTCAAGGCGGAATGTGTGATAACGTGATATATATTTACAGGGTACATAATATCATAGCGATCATCAATAATGTGCTTTTATTCTCGTCAAAGCTGCAGTTTGGGGTCATATTCATGCGGCAGTGGTCTTTGGTTTTTCAGTTTCAGAGCCATGGAGACGGCTTTGACATATAAGGTTACAAATTCTCGCATTTCTTCTGTAAACGGATCAAAGCTTAGTTTTCTTCTTTTTGTCCGTCGGCCGTTTAAATTTCCCGTGTGGATTTCCAAGTACACACAATAACCTATCCTCGTCTACAGGCAGACCTACAAAATCCACAATTTTCACAAGATTGTCGTACAGGTTAGTTTGTAGATCTTCATAGTAATTACAAGTATTCTTTTGCTGTATTGTAAAAAGTTTATAGCTGTATTGGCCCAGGTGCGGGACTTTCCCGTCACGAAATCTATCCATTCTGAAAGAAATCCAAACAAAACAAAGAAACCTGTAAGCGCAAATGTGTGATTAGTTTTGATAAACTCCATTAGGATGAAGCTTTAATGTGTGATACTTTATAAGCACTTGTATAATGCCTTTGCTTTTTATGTTTTGTAATTTTCTACTTTGTAGTAGAAAATCTTGAATTTGCACTTTAAGGGGTTGTAATATCCAGAAGGCAACATACCGAAATATGCAATCTCAAAACCGCCCTCTAAAAGGGCGGAGATCAACTGAATTGGGGGAATCTGTACCGCGCACAATAGTTGAATGATTCTGTTCGCCATTATAACTTACTGTTATAATAAAAAAAAAATTATCGCGGTTCTCGGACCGCTGGTGTCGCCTGCCGACACAGATCGTGAATGATAAGCATCATTTGACCTTTGACATTGAGACGTGACCTTTGACCTCGTAAACAAATGAAGGTTTATATGTAATATCCATAAACCAAGTTTGGTTCCAATTGAACTTCAGTTTTTAAATAGAGGTCAATTTTCCATATCATATGATATGTGTCCTTTGGCCTCATTAACAAATCCCAACGGGATCCCATATTGCACCTATGACTCAAGTTTGGTTTAAATCCTTCAAAGTATGCGGATATTACAGGCAAATGTTGACCCTTTTTCACAACAACAACAGACAACATACAGCAACAGTGCACAAGGCAGGCGAAATAAATATAATTATAAATAGGAACGCCGTGTCAGACTTAATGGGAACGATTTTTTGAAACAGCCAAGTTCATGACAGGTTTACTGTAACGAAAGTAAAATACAAAATACGCAACGAATTGCATCATACAAAATACTATTTGCAGATGGTAAAAATCCCGAAACCTCGGTTGTCGAGCCATGGTTAAAACTGAGGCCACCAAAAAGGGCAACAAACACAAAAACATTGGGTGCCCTACAAATCTCCGTAAACATTTAACTCACCCGTGCCTTTCTTGTATTGTGCTTCGGGAGCGTAGCCTGTGTGGGTCCACCAACTTCAGGTTATGTTCGGAGATTATTGCTTTGTATGGATCTCGAACGATTTAAGATGCACTATCGTAATGCCTTCACTTGTTCTCGTCGAATCTGTGCGTTTTTACTACCACCCGTCGTACCCTTTGTCCACGGTTCTCGTTCTCCTCTGACACCTCAATTTGAAATACAACCATGGCAGTGGTAAATAAGTGGAGCCTACCCATTGACTCCTTTACCCACTCATTAAATCAGCTAACAATTTACAATTGTCAAAATGTGAAGGCGGGGTTAACCTTATATGGCCCCAGAACTGGAATTATGCAAATTAGCTCATTATATTCATAACCTATCCAAACGTATACAACACATGACTCAACATGTTCTATTACCGTGCCACGTTTGATTCATTGGCTATTCGGTTTATAAATCGGTATAGACCCTGAGCGAAAATGCCCCCCGTGACCCCACCCCAGATCCTCCGCTATGGTCTCATTTTGTGTTCGGAGACCCTCTGAACGTATTTTTATACATGTTTAACATGGGAACCCGTTTGGGGATGGACTTCCGGTTTCCCGCCATTTTTCAAATGCCGCCATCGGACACTATTCTTTGCCTATATCTCGGTCCCCTGACCATTCGTAGAGGCAATTTCTGGTGTCCTACACCCTGTTTTTTAGGGTCCAGGAATTCAATGAGACTATTGATACATGTTGGACCATTCAGTTTCGGCAGCCATCTTGAATTTCACAATACCGCCTCCGGCATTATTTCGCCATATCTCGGTCTCTGACGCTCGTAGAGGCAAACTTCTGGTGTCTACACCCATGTTTTTAGGGTCAAGGAATTCAATAAGACCATTGATAACAATGATGACCATTCAGTTGTGGCAGCCATCTTGAATTTCAAAATGGCCGCCAAGAAAATGGATTTCTATTGCCTCTGAGAGGGGTAGAAGCATGATTCTGGTGTCTATACCCACGTTTACAAGGTCAAGGAATACAAACAGATCAAAGGTAACTTTACTGGGTTCTTTCTTTGTGGCAGCCATTGGTTGTTTGGTTGAACTTAATTCCCTCCTTTGAAGATAGGAGCACCAAGTATAGAAATATAGTTTTCAAATCAAACAAAAGTCATTCATTTTGTACATGTGATGTGAGTTGGCGGATTTAACATATTTAGAAGTGACATTTATGGCCAAAACACAGTAGTGACATACTTGGTAGTGAACAAATGTGGTGGTGACAGAGTTGGTAGTGTCATTGGTAATGACATAGTTGGTGGTAACACATGTATTTTGCAATGTTCCTTGAAAGGTACCTATGACGTAAGTTGACAATATCGATAGTGCACACTTATTCAGTCCATATGTACACTAGAATTGGCGTTAAGTTGAGATTTTAAGTGACATGGTTGGCTGATGGTGTCATAATTGGTAGTGTCCATCCAGGACGCAGGTGTGTGCTTTCCATCTGCACAGCTGTGAGCCGGACGACGGCTTGAGGTGGCTTGGTCTGGAACACCCCTGGGGCGCTGTGGTGGTCCTGTCTGCCTGGGAGTTGCCTTGGACCACACTCTCTCTTATGGGACCCACATTGGGAGGACAGGGAGTGAAGTATGTTGCACCTCGGCCGCAATGTTCACCTTGCCATGTTACCAACATGTTGTGCAGCATTACAACAACACATCTGTAGCGTGAACTATCAGCTTGCTATATGTTGTAGACATTCCATCTCCCACTGATGTTCATGGATGGACACTAAACTTCTGGCACTTAGAACCACTATTGTTGTGGCTCGATTCTTTCCAAAGGTCTTGGAAATGAAGTAGATAGACTTGTCCAAGTGATTCGGATGAACCTGTTTCATGCAGGGAATGAAGACAGCGGTGAACTCTGATGAAGCATGATCCGACTATGTCACCATAAAATAATATTTCCAATAGCCACTGCCAATATGACACACCATCACTATGTAACAAGCCAGTTATGACACTGTCAATTATGACAACACCATCAGCAATGTCACTGCCAATTATGCCCTGCCAATCATGACACCATCACCTATATATCACTGCCCCTTATGATACATCAACAATGTCCTTTCAATTAGACACTTTTTATCGTGTCCAAACACAGTGGTCTCAAATATGATCTACCAGAAGGTGATTTACAATGGTCGGCTATTTCACTGATCTGCAAAGTCCTTGCTGTGCATTGATGCTCCAGCATTGGGCAGACCAAGAGATGTTCCATTGTCTGTGTGCTGTTTCGCACAATCACACGCTAGTGTCCTGATCTTGGGCCCCCCCCCCTTTTTTCCAGGTAGTCCCCACTTCTGCAACAAAACCTTAGATCGGTCCGGTTCTGGTTCTCAAGCTGTTAGGCATCGCCTTCCGCCATGAGGAGTCAGCTCCAGGAGGAACATGGCTCACCTTGTTCAAAATGTCAATAGACGTTACTTGGTTGATAGCAGTCTTTCTTTCCACAAAGCAACTCTATTAACCTCCTTATAGACTGTTTCAAGGGGTTTAACTTTGCTTAAGGAACTTTCTCTGGATTTAAGCGGTTAGCAACTGGTCTCTGTGTCCCGGACATAGGGTGCTTCACATTAGATACTTGGCAGGCTACGCTCTTGCATGCGCGCTACAAACAAACCACAACGGATGTCTGATGAGCATGCCTGCTAGGGTGTTGTCCTTTGGAGTTGGGCACAACACACACACACACGCACACACACACACACACCACACACCCACAACACAACACACACACACCCAACACACACATACACACCACACACACAACCACACAACACGGGCGAGCATACCCTGCACACAAGTAGCACAGGGCAATTGCCGTGGTATGTATTAAGGTATTTGACGAGCACCCCACCCGCGCCAGCGAGTCTGTCCCAATATGTTATTGCGTGAAGGTACTTCACTTCCCGTCCTCCCAATGTGGGCCCCATAAGAAGAGAAGCGCGTCAGGCAACTCCCATGGAACAGGTCACCAAAGACCGCCACAGCAATTCCAGACCACACAAGCCACCCCAGCCGGCGGTCCGGCTCCACGGCCGCACAAATGGAAAGCACACCACCACCTGCGTCCCGGATGACACTACGCAATTATGACACCATCAGCAAACATGTCCTTAATCTCAACTTAACGCAAATCTATTGTACATGGCACTGAATAGTGTGCACTGTCCCCCCGATATTGTCCACACCGTCTGGTGCCCTTTAAAGAACATTGCTAAATACATGTGTCACCATCAACTATGTCATTCACCATGACACTACAACGTCTGTCACCCCACTTTGTTCACTACCAAGTATGTCACTACTGTGTTTTAGCCATAAATGTCAGTTCTAATATGTTAAATCCCCAACTCACATCACATGTAGCAAAATGAAGTACTTTTGTTTGATTTGAAAACTATAAATCCTATCCTTGGTGCTCCATCTTCAATGAGGGAATTAAGGTATCAACCGACAACCAATGCTGCCACAAAGACAGAACCCATAATAAGTTACCTTTGATCTTTTTAGATTCATTGACCTTGTAAACGTGGGTATAGACACCAGAAATCATGCTTCTACCCCCTTCAGGGCAATCGAATCCATTTTCTGGCGGCCATTTTGGAAATTTAAGATGGCTGCCACAAATGAAGGTTCCATCATTGTTATCAATGATCTAATTGAATTCCTTGACCCTACAAAACATGGCTGTAGACACCAGAAGTTTGCCTTACGAGCGTTCAGAGACCGAGATATAGGCGAAAGTAGTAATGGGACGGAGGCGGTCATTTTGAAATTCAAGATGGCTGCCGAACTGAATGGTCCAACAGTGTTATCATGGTCTATTGAATGTCATGGACCCTAAAAGACATGGGTGTAGACACCATGAACATTTGCCTCTACGAATGTCAGGGACCGAGATATAAGCAAAAATAGTTGTCCGATGGGGCGCGGCCATTTTGAAAAATGGCGGTAACCGGAGTCCATCCCAACGGTTCCCATGGGTTTAACTGTCAATATCGTTCAGATGGTCTCCTGAACAAAATGATACCACTCGCGGAGGATCTGGGGTGGGGTGCACGGGGGACTATTTTCGCTCATGGTCTAGTAGAGTGGATTAATTTTCTTCCGTAGACATCCATCCAATCAGGCATCCATCCAGTCATTCATCTGCATGATCACACAGACCCCTCACAACATGTTGTGGGGCGAAAATGTGTATTTTGTTACAATCCAAGACCAATATTTTTTTTTTTTTTTTTTTTTTCCTACCCATTTGACTCATTTACCCACTCAGTTAAATCAGCTAACAATTACAAATGTCAAAAATTTGAAGGCGGGTAACTAATATGGCCCCCGAACTGGAATTATGCAAATGAGCTCATTAATATTCATAACCTATCCAAAAGTATACAACACATGACTTCATCATGTTCTATTACCGTGCCACGTTTGATTCATTGGCTATTCGGTTTAATCGGTAGAGTGGATTATTTTTCTTCCGTAGACATCCATCCAATCAGGCATCCATCCAGTCATTCATCTGCATGATCACACAGACCCCTCACAACATGTTGTGGGGCGAAAATGTGTATTTTGTTACAATCCAAGACCAATATTGTCAAGAACCTTTTCAACTAATTGTAATATACATCGCCCTTTAAAACTTCAACAAAACAACATTTGGAGAGCACACATCCATTCAACATCGAGGTGGCATTCATTTTATAATATGAGTTTGCAAAAACATTTTGGTTTGAAATTTGTACATATCACTATTAAAAATATATAGTTGGTCACTGTTGATTCAGGCAAGCTTAAGCTCTTGTTTTGTTTGCGTGTTTTTCTTACCTTCTTGATATTGGTACTGAAAGATAGAATTACAACCACCCACCCATTTCATTATTTTCTCCACCTTCGAGCCACCAAAAAGAAGCAGACAACTGGTTATCTATTTTTCTTTACCCCTTTGACCGTGATAACTAATACAACAAGACGATGGAAAATTGGATCACAAGAACAGTGTCACGAAGATAAATTAAAAATAGTAAATCTAATATTCTGAGGCAACTTGATCCGAAATGTTCATAACAAAAGCGACTAGTAAAAAGGAACATAAATAATTGGAGTTATGTTAAAGGACAAAGGTCAATTTCAAGCCCTTTAAAAAAATGAAATACATGAAATGGGTAAATTTGGACTTGCATGCATTGATGGTTAAAAACAATTTTACACCAAAGAATATCATGCATAATAGCCTTCGTCCAGCTCTTTTCCTTCACTTTCAGTCAAAAAAATTTAGTTTTAATACCAATAAAGGGATAACCTTTATGCAATGATAACATAAATAATGTGGTCAACTTTACACATCTCTGCAATATTTTTCCTTGTATTTTCAGTTGACCTAAGCCATTACAATAAAACCACTCCGCAGTAATTTTATTACATAATTACTTGCTTTTCATACAAAGAAAGTGTTTTAGACTCATCCATTATTGGTAATAATTACGAACAAATTAATTATACAAGTAATAATTATATAGCCTACTAATCGAAGATGCAACAATTTCGAAATCGACAGATAAACAAAACATGTGTAATCTCTTTAAGCAACATTACAAAACTTCCACAAAACAATCAGTTTCAATTTCGTTTCCCTGCGACCTTGTGAATACCTTGTAATATAATTACTTAGTTGTCTGCAATGAATATGTTATTGGAATGAAAATTGTTAAGATATTAAATCTATATTTAATTGGCAAAAATTATCATTAGGTGGTGGGTGGGGAGATTGTTGCCCTGTTTTCAAATACATACATGTTACAATTACCTGATTCAAGAGGCTGATTATCTATTTATAACCTGATAACATAAAGGGAAAAATCTACAATATACCTCACACTGGTTCATTTTGTAACTATTATATTAGGTTATGGTACAATACTTTTAATATTGTGTCTGAAATTCGCTGGAAAATTTCAATTGTGCATATAAACTTCCAATAGGACGATAAATGCCTAAAATCTTGATTACTGTTGGAATTCCCAACAAGAGGAAATTAGGCGACTCTTTCTGGTTAAA
Source organism: Ophioderma brevispina (assembly GCA_023653785.1). Taxonomy (NCBI): domain Eukaryota; kingdom Metazoa; phylum Echinodermata; class Ophiuroidea; order Amphilepidida; family Ophiodermatidae; genus Ophioderma; species Ophioderma brevispina. Next base: position 132,167 of record JAMKCH010006427.1, on the reverse strand, counting down.
TTATAGCAAAAATATATTATTTAGAGTAGTTACGAATAGAGTTATGCAAACCTTTCTTATACAGATCGCCGTCATCGTAATAACTTCCGGTGTATATTCCAGTCGCTCTTTCAATTAGGTAACGTACCCAAGTGTTGCCAGACCCTGGGAAGCTAGCCAAGGCAACCAACGGAAAAGTGCCGCTAGGTTTCAGTTGAATGTTGTCCGTGCATCGATTATCTGTTGTAAGAGAGCGGAAAATGAATCTCTGATTAGTTGCATCTACTATAAACTTTCGCTCTCGTTTATCTCAAGGGGAAGTTCAATGACCCGTAATTAAATTTAATGAACTACGGATAAATTTACAAACTTACCTTTGTCTAAGTTGAGATCGATAACTATTATTACGAAAAGTAATTGGTCATCGGGTTAATAGCACCTTGATTTTAAATCAAGAGTCCATGAGCTAAATACTGGCTAGTATATCAGACAAATTATGTTGTCTATATGTAAAATGTATTCTCTCTATATCAACAACCAACCATTGTTATATTCTTAGAAGGTAGATGGTTAATTTAACTTTGGGCTGAATTTTGTTTGGAAGGACTAGTTCCAATTTGATTTAAATAATAAGTCATTGCGCCAGGAATCGCCTGCAGTAGATTAACTAGCTCCAAGAACCTTTTTTTGCCACAGTTAGAGGAAGTGTTGCTATAGTATTCAACCATCTCTCAGTTTCCTTCCTTTCCTTTTCCTTCTATTTCCTTTTCTTCGTCACGTAATTCTCCTTCTTGTTTCCTTTCCTTCTCCTCACCCTTTTTCATCAGCCCTCCTTCTTTTCCTTCTACCTGTCCTTCTTTTTGATCTTCTCATCTTTTTCTGCGTTTTCTTTATAGCAAAACTGTGATTAAGTTATATTCTTTCCTATGGGAGCTATTTATCATATTTTGTATGGGACAATGTGCCTATGATAATTGTATATTCCTAACGTCCCTTAACTGCATTTCAATACACTTTTGAAAAAAATCACGGAGCGGGCCCCTGCCTAAGTTTAGGGGGAAATTGCTCCTAGATCTAACAAGAAAAATAACGATCCCTCCTTTTTTTGCGGTGATCGTCAGATTTTCCTAAAGGGTTGTTAGGAATATAAAGATACGAATAGGCTTGTCTATGTCATTATCATTGATTACAAGGTTCCTGCATTCTGAAGGAAAAGACGAAAGCATAAATTACGATGTAAAAGGTTGCAATGATGCGTGATGTAGCATTTGTATAAACTCTACTTTATGTACACCACAACGACAAGTTGCCCAATGGCATATGACGGCTTTGCCGCGGTCTAATGTCTATTACAATATACTCAGTATCTACCCGACATTCACGCTGGGAATAACAGACAACTGTCTGATGCGTTTTGAAACCACGCCTACCAATGAGTTTCCGAGATTACACGCTAGTCACCTTTTATCAATAATGTGATCTTGTGACAAAAGTCATAAAAAGTTATTAAATAATGCATAAAGACTTTAATTAAACTTGGTACCACAAGCCAGTATCTATTATAGTATTACTTTCCATTGATACCATACCCATTCTGAAGATAATTAGGGATGTTTAAATGCCGTGCATGCGACCTACACTGGAATGCGTGAGACGTACACTGCATTTGGAATGTGGAATTTTGTTGTTCACAGATCGATCGAACAAAGAACTCCACGTTTTGCCTAAAAACACACGCATCGTATATGACACCTAAATCTGGACCATAGTTACGAGGTTTAGAAAACCGGGTGCATGCTTATGCAGATGCGGTAATGCAGTGAGAGCGTCCACGCCCAGTTGTGTTAAGGAATGTGACCGCATAATTCAAAGTCCACTCGATCGATATTGGTCCCATTCCTGAACACAGGGTGGGGGGGGGGGCATGGGCGCTCTCACTGTATTACAGGATCTACATAAATGATCTAGTGCGCAGGTGTGCTTTTTTGCAATCAGCTCAACTTTAAATTGAAAAATAGTGATTGAAATGTGTGAGCAATATGGTATTTAAACTAATGCTTAGCAAATTAATATTCGTGTTTGGAGATTTGCCATGCATTTTAGATTCGAAATGTCAAATTGGAAGATTTGATATATGTTTAGAACAGTGTGCAAAATAGGAAATGTTTAATCTCTAAACGCTATTTACCGGCGTAACTCCAACTAACATCGCCACTTGACGCTTTGATTTTAACACCTCACCATGATTTTGATATTCACCTGTTTATCGCCCAATGAATATCATAAAGGTCAATGCAATGCAAGGTACTACAAGATAAATATCGTTGAGAAACTGTAATGCCGACGTCTGCAGCATTAGAAAACTTAGTTGATAAGAAACCTGCCTACAAGCAGCACAAAATATTAATACGTTTTATTGTTAATGGAACGTTATTTTAAAATTTTGGTTCTATATCTGAAGACTTTAACACGCTGCCCACCTTTCGATACTTTAATCTCAATAAGAAAGCGCAGTCTGCTGCCTTATAATTCCACTCTTTTCGAGTTCAAAGAATATCAATTTATTATTTTTTTTTCATTTGAGATGAGCTTATGATTGGCAATATACATTCCAACAAACAATATTTCTATTATCAATTGTTTTTTTGTTTTTTTGTTTCCCTCCCGTAGCGGTCAATGATGGCGCAAATTGTATTTGCCTCTGGCTATCATGTGTACAGCGGAAATCAATGTACTGTGAATGTTTATTATTCAGTAGCATCGCTACTCTTTTAATATATATTACAACAACGGATTATGTATAATATATGCTATCCATTATTGATCAATATATAATGTAATAATATATCGTCGTGGTCATCACATAGTGTCGAATCTGATTTTTGGTCAAATTGAGTTAGCAGTTGATTCTGGTTGCATTTTATGTTACTCCTTTAATTTACCCAAAAATAAAGTGAAATTACATATCCTAACCAAAATAGTCCTGCCGTCTAATAAAAACTGAATAAACACGCATTTGTATAAAACGGGTTCACAAACAATCGAATACGTATTCGATAGCTTTGCGTGTCCAATATCTCAAAGCACACAGATAACTTGTGAACGAATAACGTAATCGCTGGGACAAAGATTGCTACTTCTGATCAAATCGATAATGGTCTATCATGGAATTTAAGGCAATCGGTGAAATTTACTTCTATACTTCATTAGGGATTGGTCCAATGTATTTCACATTTAATGTTTGTGTTTTAATTAGGTTACTTGTACTTTTGAAACCTACGGTCTATGCGTCGTGAAAAAGGGAATATCCAATTTTGTAAGTTTAAAAACATTGTACAAATATGCCAAATTTATAGATTTTTTTTTTTCGGGGGGGGGGGGTCCGCATAGTGACATTAACCCTCGTATTACCAAAGGTGATGAGTTCCCACCCAGGTAAACTTTTTTCCCTCGGTGCGCAAAAACGTTAAAACGTCGTTAAGTCTTTCATATATTAATTTCACATCTTTCTGCTAATTATGGCGAAACAAATGTGAAGGTAGCACCTCACCGGGGTTATTGAAAATGGTCAGCAATTCATTGGTCAGTTTGAGCCCATGTATTCTGGTCAATAATGTAGCCCTAATATTTCTTTCATATTATTTTCATTAATCAGCAACAAAATCACTAAGAAGGCATATTAACTTAAAGCCTATACAAAACAAACAAAATAGGAAATCACGTTTTTTTTTAATTATAGAATAAACTTTGTAGCTTAGTCATCAATAGGCTTCATAATGTAATCCTCGGGCGGGAAAAAAAATAATGGGCGCATTATTTACTTTTCCGACCTCGAGGACATTATCCGCCTACAAAGATATTGCATTACCCTTTAGTTTAGTTCATTTGTTTAGATAATTGTGGCACTGTATGGTTCTAAAATAATGTTGAAATTAAAACTAGTCATTGTTCGCATATCTTTTGGGCCAAAACCCGCATGAAATCCAATATTCCTACCTTTTTTATGCAAAATTTGCTTTTTTCATTTTATAACTCTGATGTGTGTCTGTGGAAATTACCAATTTTGCTAACTTGTGAACTTTGACGTCATTGTGCGCCATACTAGTTATGTTGGAACATGTAAAAACGGTGGACCAATGCTGTCAACGGGTAACCCACAGCGAAATCATCTATTGTTTATAATACTGGAATTCTCTCGGGTGTTTAACACCCACCTCCTTAGTAAACCGTGTTAAAAATAGACTTGTAAACATATTGCGAAAGTTTGATTTCTTTGATGTTAACTTTGATATTCTGCAAACTAAATAATTCTATATATAGCATCATTTAAAAAACTCACCTTTCAGGAACAAATTGATATTTTCTTTGGGGAAGTGTTTGTATAAGCGTTAGTGCCCTCTAAATTGTTTAATTTATGGTAGATTTTTATGAAGTAATTACCCTGTTAATTTTTATTCGTTCAAGTTTGGTATATATTTTACAGCGTGTCATTACTTTAAATTATACGAAGCGCAGTCTGCTGCCTTATAAATTCCACTCTTTTCGAGTCAAAGAATACAATTTATTATTTTTTTCATTGAGATGGCTTATGTATGGGCATATACATTCAACAAAACAAATTATTTCATATCAATTTTTTTGTTTTTTTCCCTACCGTACGGTCAATGATGGCCGCCAATTGATTTGGCTCTGGCTATCCGGTGTAAAGCGGAATCAATCTACTTGTGAAAGTTTAGTCATAGCATCGCTTACTTTAATAATCTTATACAACAAGTTTTATGTATAATATATGTATCCATTATGGATCATATATAATGTATATAATATCGTCGTGGTCTACGGACATAGGGTCGAATTGAATTTGGCAAATTGAGTTAAGAGTGATTATGGTTGAATTTTATGTACTCTTTAACTGTACCCAAAAATAAAAGTGGAAATTGGCAATATACTAACCAAAATAGCAGCAGTCGATAACATAGCATTTGTAAAAAACGGGTTTCACAAAACAATCGAATACGATTCAGATAGCTTCGTGTCCAAATTATCTAAAAGTCACACAGGATAACTGTGAACGAATCGTATTCGCGACGACAAAGATGCTACTTACAGTGAATGACAAATCGATAATAGGTCTATCAAGATTAAAGGCAACGTGAAATCACCTTTATATACATTATGAGGGATTGGTCATGTTTATTTCACTGATACTGTTTGTTATTTATGGTACTTACTTATGAAACTACCGGTCTATGCGTCGTGAAAAAGAATTATTCCAAGTTTGTAGTTTAACATTGTATCAAAAGGCCCAAATTTATAGATTTTTTTTTTGGGGGGGGGCATAGTGACATTAACCTTTGTATTACCAAAGGGGGGAGTTACCACCCCAGGGTAAACTTTCACCGGTGCGCAAAAACGTTAACAAATTTCGTTAAGTCTTTCATATAATTAGTTCACATCTTTCTGCTAATTTGGCGAAACAATGTGAAGGTAGCACCTCACCCGGGTTATTTGAAAATGCAGCATTCTGATGGTAGTTTATGCCCATTATTCTGCCAAATGAGCGCTAATTTCTTAGCATTTTTTCATCATTAAGAAACAAAATACACATAAAATTAAGATAGAACTAAAGACTATAGCAAACAACCAAAATAAATCAGTTTTTTTTATTAATAGAATAGAAATTGTAGTATCATCAAAGGCTCATAAGGGATCTCGGGCGGAAAAAAAAATAATGGGCGCCATATTTACTTTTCCGACCTCGAGGAATTATTCGCCTACAAATGATAACTGCATTACCCTTTAGTAATTAGTTCATTTGTTAGCTATTGTGCACAGTATGTCTCTAAAATTATATGTTGATTAAAAAACTATCATTTTCCATCATTTGGGCCAAAACCCGCATGAAAATCAATAATCCTACCTTTTTTATGCCAAAATTCATTTTTCATTATTACTCTGATGTGTGTCTGTGGAAAGACCACTTTGACCACTTGTGAACTTTGACGTCATTGTGACTGCCATCTAGGTTATGTTGGAAGCAGAGAAAAACGGTGGACCAATGCTATCAACGGGAATCCAACATCGAAATCATAATTGCTTTTATCATAAGGAATTCCGGGGTGTTTAACCACCCACCCTAGTAAAACAGGTTAAAAAAATAGACTTGTAAACATATGCGAAAGTTGATTTTTCTTTGATGTAACTTTGATGATTATGCAAACTAAAAATGACAATAATACATCATTAAACAAATCACCTTTCAGGAACAAATTGAGTATTTCTTTGGGAAGGTGTGTATAGCGTAGTGCCCTCTAAATGGTTTAGTATTTATGGTAGATTTAGAGATATACCCATTAATTTACTCTTTCAGTGTGGTATATATTCTAACTGCGGTACATGTACTTTAAAAGATAGAACTATATAGGTACATGAGAAATTTAAGAAAACGAGAAAATAGACCACATTTATCTCATAAACCTTTTGATATAAAACATTCCAGTATCATTTTAAATATTTGCTGAGCTCAATTTTTGAAACAGTTTAGCAAATATTATTGTGTGTTTAACAAATGCCGTTAAAGTGTTAATTTATATAAAATGCACTACAAGTTGGTCCTTCTAATTTTTACTCTTGAAATTATGTTTTTTCTGCAGAAATGAGCTTAAAACCTAGTGGCGACTAATACAGATATTAAATTTAAGGAGCCAAAAGTTGTAAGCGTTTCTTTTTATGAATTTCGTTGGTCATCGTGGCCAGTCTGCGCGAGATTTACAATGAAAGAATGCACAGTGAAGGTTTCCCACCCACTTTAACCGATATGGAAGGTCGTGTGTCTACAAACTTTGCAGGTTTGGAACATCAAACACCATGCAAATAAGGACATCGCTGAATACTCCTCCCCCTCCTCCAGGAGTCATTATCATCATCCTCCTCCAGTAGGCATCACCATCATTCTCCTCCTCCAGTAGCATCCTCCTCCTCCTACTCTAGGTAGATCATCATCTCCTCCTCCAGGAGATCATCATCCTCATCCTCCAGTAGCATCATCATACTCCTCCTCCAGTAGCATCGATAATCCTCCTCGCCAGGCATCATACCATCCTCCTAAGTAGCAGCATCATCTCCTCCCCAGTAGCATCATCATCCTCGCCGCCAGTAGCATCATCATCCTCCTCTCCAGTAGCATCATCATCCTCCTCTCCAGTAGCATCATCATCCTCCGCCTCGTAAAGCATCATCATCAATCCACTCCAGTAGCATCATCATCATCCTCCTCCGTTAGCATCATCCAATCCGCCTCCAGTAGCATCATCACATCTCCTCAAGTCGCATCTCATCATCCTCTCAGTAGTCATCATCATCTCCTCCGAGATCATATCATAAGCCAGTAGCCCATCATCATCAAGTAGCTCATCATCATCAGTGTCATCACTAATCATCATTCATCATCCATCATCAGTTTCGCATCATCATATCATCATAATCATCATTCAGCAACTAGCATCTCATCATCATCAGTAGCATCATCATCATCCCGTAGCATCATCAGCACCAGTAGCATCATTGTCGTCGTCAAAGCTCGTTGTTTCCTTATTCATCGTTATTGCCAATATAATAATCGCCATCGTTATTCTGAGTCAGTGGCATCATCGGATCATCCTTTTAAAATAGTCAAAACCCGTAGCTATAGTAATCTCCCCATACCAACATTAGAAATAACGGGTTTCATGCAGCGAATACCGTATTCGACTCCTTAGAGCACAGCAATCAAACATTTGGGGTGTGACAAACAATCGAACCACATTTCGTTACCATTTTGAAGAGAAAACACAGTTGTTTCTTGGTATTTGAATACTGTCGTCAGTCGTAACCATTCATGTCTTTACCATACACCACTTAAAATAGCATTCCTTTTATTCATTTAATTACACGCATTATAAGGTAACCGAACTTCAAACGCGTTTCTCAGAACTAATATTTATGCTGATTCGACACTGTGCAGAACCCACGACGATATATAATATGTATTTTTTTTTTCAATGTTTTTTTTTTATATAACAACAACACACATAAATACAAACCAGCAACATTTATAAACAAATCAGACCATAATAAATGTACATAAACTCGCATAGAAACATAATGCATTGTATAGAGGATACGTGACAAATTAGAGAAAATAAAATAGTTGTTACAAGGCAGAAAAGGTTTGACCATCCTCTCCATTCTTTGAAAAATTGTAATTTCAAATTTTGTTGCGATATATTTTCTGGTGTTATTAGTTAATATTTTGCTTCTTTTAAATTCCGAAGATTGGGTTTTTTCCAGCAACCTTGATTATATAGATGAAGCTTTCCCACACAACATTAAGCTTCTGTACTGGGCTCTATTAAGACCAAAAATTATTAAAGAGGTGTACAAATCAAAATTAATACTGTAGGTGTAACTCCCATCGATCCACTATTTATTTGTTTCCGAATGTTGAGGAAGCATGGCAACCAACAAAGAGATGATCAAAGATTACGGTCCTCTTACAGAAGGAGCAAAGGTCATCTTGTCTAATTATCAGCAACAAATTGTTAGTGGCCAAAAACCGGTATTATTCTTATTGAACCACTCAACTAAACGTCCATTTGTAAACTAAAATTTAAACTCAAAAGTATACCTGAGCAACATCTTCAGTAACATGACAGTTTAAAGTCGCTTTGCCACTTATCCGAATTCGTTTGAAAAATTGTGAATCGATATTTCATCAGATATCATATAAACTTACGCCTCGTTTGTTGCTTAAAATAATCTGCATTCCTTGCATCAAGAGGGTTTGAGTTGATTATTTTACCTGCAAGTATCCCGTTTTCTGTATAGTTCTTAGCAAACCGGTATATTCGAGAAAATTGTGTGATAATTAAAGTACTTATAAAATTTATCAAGAGCAATGAAACACCATTTTACATCTAGTAGATCGTTAACAAAAAGAACGCCATTGGAGACCCAATGTTGTAGTAACTCGGCATGCACCAATATTTAATTGTTTCCACCATAAAATGCTTAGCTATTCGTCATTAAATCCAAATTAAATATAAAAAAAGAAAAATTAAAAAAAAAAAAAAAAAAAAAAAAAAAAAAAGAAATCATTTGAAATTTGGTTTTTGTCATTTTTTGAAATTAACAGACCCTCCAAAAAAGATTTCATCTGAGCCAATCGCGCTAAATAAAAACAAAACGTTTCCATTTTTGGTGATTCCCACGACACGTCTTATCCATTGTCTTTAAAGACTTTTAAAGGGTAATTCAACATTTGGCATTTTAACACCCCGTGTTTTAGATTTTTGTGTCATTTGACACACGCTTGACTATTGGTTGCCTGGCCAATAAATGTAAGATTTCATTATAAGCGTTTTCATATATCAGGCTGGGACTTGGCAACATCTGGCTAAGTAACTAGTTTTGGCTACACAAGGCCTTCCACGACAGACAAACACGTTCCAAGAACGGTAATTCCTCCTCGACAGATGTTTGCCCGAATACTGCTCATGAATTAGAGCTTATGTAATTGATATCTAGCCTATCTGATTGGTTGACACACAAGGGTACACCCAACATGTTGAAGACACCACGAAGTTACATCAATTCAATGCACATATTGGTTTCTTTGTGTATTTATTAGGATGCCAATCCAGACAGCAGTAGTCGTTTTGACGTGATCTTTAGACCAGACATGCCATAAAATTGATTAATGTCTAATCGATTTGTCCAAGATTTGGTGCCATCAAGAATAACCGTAGTGTCATCAGCAGATTGTGAGAGCTTTAAATTATGGCAACCTACTGAAATGCCTGTAATGGAATCATTACATCTAATCATTGAAGCCAGAATTTTCACACACAGAACAAAAATATTGAAGGGAAAAAGGCTCGCCAGTCTGCCAACCCGAGGAATATTAAAAGCTTCAGATTAGATTTCCTTACGATCACTTTTGGAGGAGTAATATTATTTTAAAAGGTAAAAACACACTTTTAATATCGTGTGCCAAACTTGAAAAACTTAAGTTGTTTCAATAATAAATGATGGCTTACAGTTCGAAAGCTTTTCGAAATCAATAATAATAACATCCAGGCATATCATTCATATCGAGGTAATATTAAGTCTAAAGAGACGAATTTCTCCAATGAATCTATCGGTACCAAAGCCATGTTGGTCTTCATGAATCACAATAGGCCATGACGTTTTAGCCGATTAGCTATACAGGCCGAGCCAACTTGTACGAAACATTTAGAAGAGAGATCCGGTCTCCAGTTACCAATATATGTGGCGTGGTTTATTTCCTTTGGGAAAGTGGTTAAATGACATGTTTTTGAGTTGGGGACAAAGTGCCTTTAGTGCAACCAGTATTAATGAACGTAGGAAACGGTGATAAATTGTCCAAAACGTTTGTAAAACTCACGTGAACCGTCAGGTCCGGGATTTTATTATTTTCATATTTTTAACGCTTGGTTTAGTTTCATACCTAATTTACCCTCAAGTTATTGGCCTTCTTGTGAATGCGAGTTTCCGAAACAGGAACTCCTCTCTATAATATCTACATCCTATATTTAATATCCGTATACAGATTTGATAGAACAATTTTACCTTCAGATTCGCTTTGAGGACGTAACGCTGTGCCATCAGTCTTTATCTGTCATTTGGTTCACAGTATTTCGTTTCAATAAGAAAATATTTAGTTGGTTTTCAATGGTTCTATCCATTTGCTTTTGATTAATAAAGGTCCTTCAAGTTCCTTTTCTAAGATTTTCTAATCATGTGTGCCTCTTTAAACTTTTAAGTTTAAGTCCCAACGATAACTTCTATCTCGTGAACAATTCCAATCGGTTTCCAAACTCTCTATTTTTAATCAACTTTCTCTGCGTCCTATCTAAATCTGTCTTGCGTTTACGAAGAAAATGCAATGTGTACCTCCGTATACTCCAGGAATAAGGCCTCGAAAGTAACTGATCATCAATCGTAAATGTTAATTCATTAGGAGAAATATTTCGATTGATCTACATGATAAGGAGCGGCCAAATATAATTCTTTCACATTTGTATCGCCTTTGATTTGTGTCAATGTAGGCCTCATCTTCTAATAAGGAATTATTAAATTTCCAGGCGCCTCTGCCATGCGTAAAATTACCATTGCAAAATCTATTGTAATTAGTAGAGGGTCAGTTCTACATACCGGCATTAGATCAGAATGAGCGATTAAGTTAAGCATTTCAGAGGAAACAGAAAGAAAAATTCTAGTTGGTTGTTTAATTGGGTTGCATTTGTCGCCAGGAAACGTCTCGCATTTGATTTAAAAATCTCCAAGGGATCACTCAAGTCCTAAATCTTCCTTTATTTCGAGTACTTTCGCTCCAGCTCGAGGATTATTAATATTTATAATTGGAGGCATCTAGATCTGGATCTTGAACAAGATTAAAATCACCGCAAATTATACAGTGAGGATTGGAAAAATTGTCAAAATATTTCTATTTGTGCATAAAAATCCGGTCTATCATGATGGACCATATAGACAAACCAATGGGAATCCAGGATTATATTATGTCGAATGCTAGCAATTGCACCCCTCTCCCGTCCATTATTTTTTTTTTTTTTAATGTGAATTGAAAATTATTAAATAATATGGCCAACCTCTTGAATGGTTGTATTAATGCTGTGATACACTCAAAACCCCACTCTGCCCTTATAGACTTCCCATTTCTGTCCCAGTGACGTCTTGGAAGCAAAAAATAGAGAATTTCTTATTTCTCAAGTATTTACAACACATCTTACGTTTGTATTTATCACAGAAACCTCTACATTAACCGAACCAAATAGCGATAGAACATCCATATATTAACTTCAGTCTTTGTCTTTGGGCCGGAGAAACACTGATTCATATTTCAGTCTTGTCTTAAGCTTGGACAAACTTACACACAAAATAACAGAAAGATAACACATGATACAAAAGATAACACACTGATAAAAAAAGAACCTTAAAACAATTCTGGACCACGACCGGCCAAACCAAAACATAAGATTCTATAACATTTGCCAAGAGCTAAAGTACGCAGTACTTATTGACCCCAACTATGCCCAGGAGATAGGAGACCGCGCCAACCTGAACTCTAAAAGGCAGCCGATGTTGTTTATTTTTGGTTTGTCTTCTCTTTTTTGCTCCCAACTAAAAAAAAAAAAAGAGCAAATCATTTTTTTAAAGCAAGAGTGAGATTCGAACCCAGAACACAGGGGGGATGTTTCCAACCACAAGCACGGTACACAAAGTCATGTAATTTAAAAAGTGACATATTGCTTTGATTCTTTTCATGACCATTGCTTTTAAAATATTACTGCATATCTAAAAAAAATAATACAGACAGTGCTGTGGTGTTGGTTTTAAGGAAAAAAAAGCCTGTAAACTGGCAAATGTCTTGATACATTATGACTAGTTTCAAGGGAAATGCGGTAGTCACACTGAAATGTAATAATATATGTGAAAACTGTAGGAATTGTCCGTTACTCAAAACGTACTGTGCAAGTTGTTTATTATGGTAAAAGTGAGGAGAAAAACGAGGTTGCCACTGACACGGTTAATGTGATTTATTGTGATTACACTAAAACACTTGTCCCAAGATAAACACTTCTAGCTGCTGGAAAATGGTATTTAAATGGATAAGAATTAACATGTAATTTAACACAAAATAATGACCAATTTATGCACTCAATTTTGATGTCAAAAAGCCATGTCAGGCATTAGTATAACTGGTAAAACAGAATTGTAACAAAGAACATTGTGGTTAAATTTTGTTTTTTTGTAATTACCTAGTTTTGGTGACCAAATCTATTTTGGTTGTCCCCCCCAAAAATAAATAAATCTCTAGTATGTGAAAAAAGTTAGTCAAAAAAAAAAAACTCGACATATGCTCAATTTTTCCTCTGCAGTTCGTATTAGAGCAATTATATTTTGCATTTGTAAAAAAGAATCAACATAAGAAAATATATTTGGGCAACAGTCTTGCGACTATAAATGCCTCTTTAAAAGCATTTGGTTCTGGTACATAGTATGTCTGTAATATTCTGGTGTTAACGAGTGCAAAGCTATGACTTTAACTTATAAAATTATATTCTATTATATAAATTGCGTGTTTTGAGCAATGTATTGGCTGTGAGCATTGCACTGTACTATTGCACTGTGTTAAGAACGGGGAAAGAATCTGTGATATTTAAACTAAATACTGATAGCTTGTATTCGTGCAAAATAATGGATTTCGGTTTCCATATTTTACTTGCGTGCGGTTCGATAAGTGGAAGGCTAGAATTTTGTCATTGTGTTGTATTCATGTTCTTTTTTTTTTAAAGGTGCAACAAGAGATTTCAAATAACAGGTATCCCCCAAAATGTGAACATTTTGATGTAAAGCTTTCTATCAAAAACATCCCCTTTTGAAGGGATGGGGCTGGGAGGTTTGTAGAATTTTGAATTTTCTGTGGGAGCAAATAGGAAATTTTTCCATTGAAATATAGCATATACAAATCTCCTTTTGTTTTCATTTTAAGTTATTTCTGTAGCTAAATAAATGGTAGCGAATCTATTGAGTTTCTATAATCTATATGTCACAGGATTATAGATGGATTGAAACATCTCGTTGCACCCTTAAACGTTGCACTTACAGACATTCAATGTTAGTATACATAGGCCTATTATACCATGGAGTTATTATAGTTTACTATAATAACTCCATGATTATACATACATGTACTATTATGATTGATAATTCTTTTTGTATTTGGTTTATATCCTGAAAATGGGATTATTATTGTCGGTAAAAAATCGCGGTATTGCATATACGGTATATTGTTGCCCGAGCGGAGCGCAGGGGCTATAGATGTTGAATAACTTGACAGACATGGAGTTTTCTATACTATAAAGATCGTGTTGAATAACTTGACAGACATGGAGTTTTTGCTGTATTGAAGCATGCAGAGCCTTGGTCATAACCATTTTTCATGACAATTGAAAATGATGAACAATGCTAAAATTACTTAATGGTTGTGATGAATATGACATAAATATTTATGCAAACACAAGATAGTTTTTGTGAAAGTAAAATGATGATACAGTGTGAGGTACATTGTATTTTCAGTTTTTTTTTTATATAAATTTATATGGGATCTGTACAAGGTTCTATTTCCATGCGTTTAAGTGGGGTCAAATATCAGCTAGCCAGTTGGGCGAACTGCCAACAGTGCCGGTTAATACTCAGGTACTATATCATTGCATATTCAGAAAAATTGACAATTCTTGGCAGCTGACATCAGTTATGAGGGTCGACTATTGAGGTACTACAGTGATCATTAACTTGAACAAGACTTACGATACCGCTATTTATACCATAAATCAGTTTTCAGTCAAAGTCACCTACACAAGCAATTTGTGCTTGGAAAATATTATTTATCTCTCATTTCTTGGCTATTTTTGGATGTTTTTAATAATTCTGCCATTGCGCGGGGCATACATTGGTGCCCAGCACCAAAATGTTTCTTGTTTAATTTGTAATTTCCATAAAGCAGACGTGATTTTTTGACCACCACTAATGCTCCGGCCGGGGTGGGTCGTGGGTTGTGACGGCCATCCTGGTGGCGGCGCTTTCCATTATATTTCGATTTACTGATCTCAAAAGCAGTATCGATTACATGTAATTCCGTACATGTTATTAAGCCTTGGTGTTGCCATTCTGGTACACCGGTTCTCGCTATATATGTTATTTTTATTACTTATATAATGTATAATAAAATAACCTCAGCTAGCAGGCATGTTGGTAAGAATTCTATCCAAAATGTCAACATTTTTTTCATGTATATTAAATTCAAGTTAAAAGTTTCTTCTGCAGGGAATAGCGCTTGAAATCGGCCTCAAATCCTGGTAAACCTCAGAGAGGAATTAGATGAAGAAAGCAACCGAACATAATGAGAAAGTTGATGCTGATTCATAAGACTGTCGTTGTTCCCAAAGTCTGAAATCTTCTGTTCGACTAACACGGAGGAATCTTCCAACAGATAAGATAAATGGTGGGGTGGGTCTAGTGAACAAACAAGTTCTGATTATACTTTGAAGACCTAGAAAACACCTCTACGGACGGCGCGCCAGCGAAAGCATGCAATCAAATTTCCTGGACCTATTAATATCAATTGTCCTATTTTGAATTCGATTAGGGTAGGGGGCGTTGGGTATGACCAAGCATGCTTCAAAGGGCTTACCCGTAAATTTTTAAAGTATACGATATGAGAGTATAAAATAAGATTTGGGGGGGGCTGTCTGGTTTAGCTAATGCTTTCTACAACAACTGGTCAGTTCTTATGAAAACTTGATAAAATTAAATAAATGGGAGTCAAAACATTGAAACCGATTTGTCCTGTTTTTGGTTTTCCGATATGGCTCAGAGGTCCAATTCGAATAATTTTATTTTATTTTTGTTTTCAGAGTACAATTCACTTCCTTAGATTCAGAAAAAAAAATATGATTCGATTTTTTACCTCCATAAAGACTTAGTTTTGTGTTTGAATTTCCGTGAAAAGGTCTATGGCCCGATTGGCTCAAACCCCAATTGTACCGTACGTGGTCATATCTGTGTCAGAAAACGAAAACTTTCTTTCTATTCTTCTCATTTACCCGTGAATTTTAACAGCTAAAGAGATGTTTGGATGTTATGAAGGTTCAAAAATGTGCCCCATTTTGATCGACAATTTCATTACAAAGTACCATATGGGGCTTACAAATTCACGTTGGAGCGCTCACAATCAAAAGGAAGGGATTTAAATATCCGTCGCGGGTATGTGGGTCAATATCCGCCATCAAAATGAAAAAACGTTGGATACTTTAAAACAATTGACAATCCCCCTTCAAAGCCATGATCAGTCACTGTTTTTCCAAATTCAAATGTTTATTTTTGGCTCTAAATTTGCTAAGGTTAGGTCTACCAACACCTATATAATAACCGTTCTTTGTGAAAAACAACATTTGAGCATTTTTAAAGCAGTTTGTTTAAAGATGTCATTTACGACTGTTAGACGTGAAAAAAATCATAAATTCTTGACAATAACGGGCTAGTTAGGCTTAACCACTTACAGCGGGTCTTTACTACAAACTATTGCCGATACAAGCAGTGCAAAAGAGCGACTTTGATGAAAATGAGGGGGGGGGGCGATTGTTTACATTTGAATATGCTCTAAATAAGGTGTTTTAAATGTCAATTCAATTTTCATATCATAAACTACAAGTATCAACTACAAACATGAGCCGTCCGCACCTTATCTTAACCTGTCCCTACGGCAACTAACCTTTCGACTGTTTTTGATAAACAAACGGATAGAGATGCTTCTCCCTCCCCCCGCAAAAAACTAACTTCGGCTGCACCACCGCAAGGCACGTTGCATTTGTCCGAAGGGACGGTGTCGCGAATACTAAAACTTGTTGTAGAAATCCACAATGACACTCACGACCACGCCCCAGAAGCTGCCATAAGGTAAATTTTCCTGCAAAACACCAAACCACAACAACACGATTACCATCCCAGAGAAAAAAGCTTACAATAATTGTACGTATACGTACCAGTACGTACATACGTCATCATTTCCCACAATGCAATGCACTTTTTTAAAGAAATACAGTAGGTTTTCAACTTTCACCCACGCGCTCAGTTCACCCCGGCACAGTTATTTTTACAGTCTGAAGCTGCAATCTTTCACTACATAAGTTTTTAAAGCTATCACAAAATGCAGTGCGGATTTTGATATCTTTTTTAAATAAAAATATTAATTATTACGAAATTGATATGACGTCATCAGTGACATTTTTTTTCAATATTAAACTTCGACACACTGAAAGCAAAATTTTGACACACATATAATTGTTCATAATGTGTTTTTTCATTAGTTCCTCAGATTTTAACTTTCTCGTCTCATAAATGAGAATCCCGAGAGGATTTATAAAATTCTTTTGTATTTCTTATAATTTGGGTGACGTATGTACGTACTTGTACGTATACGTACAATGCCACCTTCAGATCATTTTGGACATCGGATCACAACTAATGTCAACGTGTAAAAATTTTGACGTATGTTTACGTATGGATGACGGGAAAGATTGTAAATCTTCCTTTCAAATTACGGCGCAAAGCAATTACTCATTTCATTGGGAACTTCTGCTAGTCAATTACCCACTTATTACTGTAGTCAGAATGTGTTGTTGTAAATAGGTTAGCAGTTTGCATTATAAACAGCCTATCCTAAAAACAGAATTGACTTTCACATGCTTATAGTCAGAAATCGCGTCATAAGTGAAAATATTCCGTGAGGGTTTTTTTTTCAACGACGACCAGGAAAATTGTTGTTGTGTACCATTATATGTCAATTATCATTAATTCTGATATGTTCCACACTCCTGTTTGGTGTATGACACGCATGTTATCATTCATAATTATCCAGACATATCCAATTTACGATACATTGTGTCATCGCAACCACTATAGGTACATCAAAAACTATTACTATTCAACGTGAATGATCGTTCACGAGCAACCTTTAGCAAAGCAAACTTCCGCGCTCTCTATTCTGAAAAGAAAAGAGAGCACGAAAATTGCATGCTTAAAAGATAGCTCAGTCACATTTACAGCACCAGACTATTGTTGTTGTTACTCGTTTTCCTGTTTTAGCGTTTAATTGCATTTTAATGTTTTGGTTTGTATTTTGAGGGCTTTTGTTTAATTATTTTTTAAAGTTTATGATTTCTTCGAAAAATAGTGTTGAACGAATTTTATTCAATTAAGGATCCAAATTTCACCGTGGTTTTCACCCAAGAGCGAATTATCATTCGTACTATCTTTTAACCCCCTAAAATGAATAATATACGTTGGTTGTGACAAAAATATTCACCTGTAGCTGTAGATATATGCAGTATCTTGTGTAAAGCAATCTTATAAGTTGTTTTAAGTTCATGAATCAAATACCTATGCTTCTATAAGATACAATATACAGGTGAGTCAGACACTGTAAAATTACCAGACTGGCGGTTAAAATCACGTAATTCATTGACTTTCTTTATTGTGAACCCATGGCAGAATAAAACGCTAAAGATATATTAAAACTGATTTTACACTTTTATACATCTACGGTAATTTACTGGCATTTCCAGGATGCATATCCGGAAACTCGTGTAGTCAATTACCGTCAATTTCACGGATTTTTAAAAACAGTCTAAAATCATAATTCTTAATATTTTTATGTTTTTAAAAGTTTTGGAAGTGAAGGGTATCCGTATGTTTGTCAGTTGTACTTAGGTTTTAAAATATTGAGAACAAATGGCCATTTGAAACAAAAAAATTGCAACAATCTGAAAAATTACAAACAGTTACTTACAGTATAATTATACGAATATTTCTAACCGTGTATTCACGTAACATATATCTCCACAAATATGGCATCAGCAGAAAGCTTATAATCAATTACTTAATGGCTACAATATTACATTCCCATCGTTATAAGTATAGGCCAGGGTTAGATCCTGTGAATCTGCAGTTCGTATTCTTGCTCTTTCAATTTAGATAAACGGCGGTCAATGGTCCATGAAGCAAATCACTGACCAAAATGATGGGGGTATGTCCATGTTTATTTTCATTTAAGTGGTATCTAAAGGTGTAAAATTCAATCATAATGTTTAAGAATTATAGAAAGCCTTTGAAACAAATTTGTCACTAATGGTTGTTTATTCGTTGCATTTTTTTTTTATGAATATAAGAATGAGGGCGAAGAAACGAGAGAGCTCATGCTGGAAAACTGTGACTAATTTTGCTTTTGAGGGGTTGGTTAAAGATCGTCAAAATTAATCTGCACTAAGTAAATAGCTCGATTCCATTCAGGAGCGTGATTGGCTTCGCCTAACAAGTACATTTTAGTGGGAACCTGTGAGGACGAGAACAACACCGAGGACAAAATTGATTCAAACATGTCAAATTACGTGCTTCGACGTTATACCATAACCGACGGGAATGGTCTGTGTAGCATATTTAAACGAATAAATTTTCTTATGATACCCAAGTTTGTAGGGACATTGTTACTTACAAGATGCAAAATGGCGCCCAGAATAGGGTCCAGTTTTGTTCTTACGCTGTAGGCCCTTAATGCTAATAAAATTTCACAAATTGGACGAATGAGTGCCATCGTTGAAGAACCACGGTAGTGTTGTATTTTGTTCTGTAAAATGTGTACACACCAGACATTTTATTCACATTAGTTGATTCGAATTATAAATTAAATCCTTTGAGGGGAGCGTGAGGGAGGAAAAACACCTGAAATAACAGTAATAAGCTATTGACACAGACTACATACGAAACCACCCATCAAATTGTTTAATAATACACTGAAAACATACAGTACCCGGTGGAAAAAAAATCAGTACGCTTACAGCGCTTATCCTTGATGCTGAAAACCAGATAGCATTAATGATCACGTTACAGTTCTGGTTAGGGAGAATGTGCTATCAGTTTTTAAATATAGAAATTTCTTGTTTTCTCAATTATCATAGCATCACTCTCAATATGAACCACCACACCGCCGATCACCGCCGCCATCGTCGTTGCTGCCAAGGCTGCGGTGCCGGTTGTGCAGAATTGATATAGTCCGCCGACTCACAGTCCGCCTACAACGGTGAAGAAAGGGGCACTTGATTCAGTTGACTCTTCACGCAACATTGGTTTCACGCTTGATTCCGTTGTCGTCTATGGAGCGCGGACATCATTCTGATGGACCATATCTCCTTTTACACCGCGATGCCGCTCATTTCACTAAGAATATCACATAATCATAACCACATTTCGATTTGCACCAATCACCTTACCCCGAACAATGGTGTTGTTTGTTTAGTCAGTATTTTACGGCATTTTTGTACGCAGAAGAAACACTAGGTGCTGCAGTCAGTACCCAATTTTGTGTTCGAGTGTACGTGAATCCAAGTCAGAAATAAACCTAAACAACAAACCAAATGAAGCCCCTCGTGCACAAAATGATCTGAATCTTTATAGAATGACAAAATTTATTTTATTCTTAAATTTAAACGATTGGTCAAGAATTGGGAATGTCCAATCACAATGATATTAATCTATGTCAAATGGCAACTTTAACAACAATCTTATTTCAATTACAATAGTGTAAAGCCTACACTAATAATGACGCACTGCAAAATACAAAAGTCTTTGCGACTCTAAGGATCCATACATAACCGCGATATGTAAAACTTTTGCTTTGTTTCACATTGGGCAATTATAAAAGTAAGCGGACAATTCACAGAAAAGAATACAGCAAAAGTAAATAAGGAAAGGATTATAGCAAAAGCCTTTGATTCTTGGGCTTATTCAGATCGACCTTGTTGCAGTCTATAAAAAACCACACTTGAACAATCCCCATGGAAAGGTTAAACCCAAACTGTCTACACTTAGTTAGGTTTGCTGACCAAGAAATCGACAAGCTTCATCGATGCTTTGATGAAGTCTTCATTTTTTATGTGAGGGATATTTTTCATCTACCGTTAGAACAAGATCTATACGGGTTAGAACAGTATTTCACTTTCCATAATCTTTATTTCTATTTGCTATAACTGCCCTATAAACCTTATTTAGAAAAGAAAGTGGTATACGTGTGTTATTCTTACTTTGCATACAAACGTTGACACATTTCGCTACAGTCATCCCATTTTCAACCAAAGTGTATCCATGCTGATGAAAAACTTGGTAGTTCCTCGGGTTAGGATGCGCAGGCGCGAAACCCTTACGCTGTTCCCACTAGGTGCATTGGTCAGTGCTGGCGTCTCCATATTTGAATTGAACTGCAAAATATTACATGAAGAATGTTATCAGTTATGTTCACTTCCATAACATGTATGTCCAAGTATTATGTTTCATTGAGTGACCAGCAATCACACATCTTACTTGAATGTTACGTGACCTCGCCCACATTAATACATATTCATTAAATTAAAATGCATTTCAGCTTTATATCCTATTTTTAAATTCAAATTAATTTAGAAGGCAAGTGAATCGGAGTGTATAACTTGCAATGATTACTTTTGCCATAAAACATCTATGAACTAACACAAAACGATAGGTTACAGAGTCTAATTACTAAAAAGCTGCGAGGGGATATCTCCGTGGATGAAATGTAAGCTGTCAATACAACCGGCGTACCCTGGAGACTTAATTTACCGTCAGCAATATTGAGTAAGCCTCGTCATGCACAAAATGTGCACAAAACAACATTAGACCTCGAGGGAGCTAACGTCCCAACCGACAAACCGCATGAATAAAATGTCAAAAATTACTTCTGGATTCACACAGAGAACACATGGCGTAAGTAACATAGCCTATCCGTTTATAATACATTGAAAACACTAAAATACACATTTCACTATTTTTGCACCACTTGAACTTATTTCATAAACTTTGTAACAGCACATCACATAATATGATTCTCCACTAATACTCTGATGAAACACAAAAGAAGGTATAGAAATTTAAACGCCACCTGTGTGTCACGAAAGCATAGATCGGAATACTGTCGTAAATACGTTTGTTTCATATTGGCGTAACCCGTCCTGCAACCCCAGTACGGTATTTTTGTAATCATTGCTCCTGTCAAATAATTCGCTTCATTACTTTTCGCTATGTAGCTATCATTTTTCAATACCTTTTCAATTCTGTGCATTACGTATCAGAGTGCGAAATGTTTTTGTTTTTTTTTTAAATCCTGAGAGAGTCTCTCAAGCTAGCTTCGTAACTCTAATTTCAATAGTCGTAGTAGATTATCCATTTGTTTGAGACCGTTGGAAATGTAGCGGTTCAATCAACTGATGTAAGCATAATTTCGAACGTTTCCTCATTGCAAAGAACAAGACAATAAATACAAGAACCCCACACAGCTTATCAGCCAAGCTCAAAAACTAGGTTTAGCTATATCTTTATTGGCAGAGTTCTGTAAACAACATTTGAGGAAATGGTGTCATTGATTGAACGTCTACATGGTTTAACAAACACTTACAATACGTTTTAAAATTTAAGTTAAAAATAAAACTCCAAAAAATGTCAGTCCGCTGTTGTAAGCTAGGTTCTGCTTATTGTCCATATCCCCATGTCCTGCCCGTATGTCTTTCCCGTTCACTCTGCCTCCCTTTTTTCGACTTTTCCTCTCTCTCCTTTTCTCATCTCTATATCTCCCTGCGTTCCGTCGTCTGTCTTTCATGTCTGTACTCTTTATTTTGCTATTTCATATATTTGGAATTTATTGACTTTGGTCCGTATTGTGGTTCATAGTTTGGTTATTTTTTTTAAACTTACGGATTATAAAGAATTTACCTAAATTGTTTTTTTAATTATTTGTAAATGAACAGAGTGTTTTTGAAACAAATTTTACTTTTATGCTCAATGCGATATCCTATATCAATTGGCGCAATATAGCCGATACCAACGAGAGAGGAGGAATGTGGAGAGACAATGATATGGGACAGAGAGAACGAGGAGTGGTAGATAGGAAAGAAAATGAGAAAGAGAGAGAGAGGTGAGAGGAGAAGAGATATGAGAGAGAGTAGTTAGGAAGGGAAGGGAAAGACACTCTCAAATAGCTTTTAAAAATATTCAGTAACATAATAAAATAGGACCTTTACTGAAATTAACTACTTCCCACAAATTGAAAACAAATTTTGGTCTTTACATTTTGTAATAAAGGAAAAGGTAACTAATATTATTTTCCTTGTAAGCTTACTTCTCACCCAGGGATGATGACATTACTGCCAGCATGTATCAAAATTGAAAAATATGCTGTCATCATCTCACAGAAAATTGCGAATTTAGATGTACAATCCCGGCTATCCACCTTTCGCTGTAGATCACACATCTTACGACAGCCCTGAAGTACAATGCGTTGAATTGTTTCACAAACTGCTAGAACCACTGTTAATCTGGAAACCTTGCTGTTTTTTTTACAAAATTTAAGGCTTGTATTCGCACACTGTCTTATTTGATTCCGTAATGAAATACTTATCTAATACACACTACTTCCGATCAGGTCTCTCTTAATTCTCGATGTGTAGTTTGAAATTCCGTATGTGGAGCATTTTTTTTGGTCCAAATCAACTTTTCAAAATCTCTTACTTAGGAAATATTTTCTTTTTATACTGTGAGTGTCTGGGTGATTTTGCTGTACAAGCTCTGTGAAAATGTCGATCAAGACATTACAGAGCTTATTGTTTTGAAAATAATATTGCTCCATTTCGATATAGCTGAAAATGTTTTTTGATTTAGCGTATTTCTATTTCTTATAATTGACTATAAAATAATTGCGTCATGAACTATATGTACTGACAAGTCGTTTTAGATTCAAAATGCGGCTCGCATTATAACCAAATATCTGTATTTTTTGTCCTTTTTTCAACAATGCATTAGAGCATTAATAAAGAAATATAGAAGAATATCACAAAGAAAAACAAAAATCGGCAAATCGCTTATTTCAAAAGACAACGATTTGATAAACAGCTACATATACCTAAGTCTTACTCACATATGCGCAAATAATGCGTCTACCTTTGAAGATGTGAAAATAACATATTCATCCATTGTTTATTTCAATTTAACGGTCCATATTAAAATATCGCTACGTTCAGTTTCTTCATAAGTACAACTTCAGTGTTCATTGTCGGGAAATGCCTTTGGGAAATTATAACAACTGATTCCGCACGTATAGGGTATATATACGGACCCATTTTTTTTGGACTGAAATACCTTGGCGAGATTTTTGCCAACACCATATCTTAACATAAAGGCCTTAACTTTTAATGGCTCGCAAATTGTCTTTTATTTGGGTTAGGTTTTCTATACTAACTGAATTTAGATTTAGGTAAATCAGTATTGTTTATCAGATTATTTTTTTATAATTCATTGGTGTCGTCAGTGCTTTTCATTGAATCAAATACGACATTTGACGTATTCTATCTATCGAGATGAGTTTAGTGTGGGCAGTTGAATGTGGAATCAATTGAACTGCTGATTCCTAATCTCCATATGCAATTCTCATCCATGAGCATTTGAGAAAGGAAGAGGTAAATTAACAGGAGGAAAAATATGTAAATGTTTCCTACGCGGGTTAAAAGACTGCCCGCATGTCTATCAACGATTAAAGCACATGGTACGTATTAGGTGCACAGCGTATAATGCAATTATGCCAGAATCATTTATTAAAATGTTCCTCCTTCCTTTGTAAGAAATGTTGACAAGAAAGAATTCTACATTGCTTGATCTAGATGCAGAAACGCTAAATGGTTAATGTTAAGCGTTCTGAGATTTGTAGAGTGCCGTATAAATGCTTGGAGTATAATAATATTGACTATATATTTCGCAATTATTATACGTTGTTGAACTGAAATAAGCATTTCAATGACTTCAGCAAGGGAAGGCTATTTTCGCAGAACACCGTGTTGAAATTCAAACCCGGGTCACATCAAAGAATAGAAATATCCTATTTTTAGGATTTAACGTTATTTTTATTGATGATCACGAATCTCTTCAACTTGGAGTTGCGCGCGTGATTTCAGGGGCAAAGTGTGGAAAATTATGCACTACAAAAATATATTCTATGTCTATATTCTATATCTTATATTCCTGTTATAATCTGCCTCGTCAAAGGGAGATAGCATATCTTTCAACAATCTCAAATTTAAATATTTCATAGTACTGAAAATAGTCAGGAAAGAATGCGCTATGCTTTTTAATCGAATTGACATTGCATCTCAAAAGTTCAGGGAATTGGAAATTTAATTCACTCAAACACACCTTTGTGTTATTACTTTAACACATAAAATGGTTTGACGTTGTCAAATTACTGCTGAGACAATTTCAAAACAAACTCTATAATTTCTCGTGGCGTGAAAAAAAGATGATAGAATCGGCATGATCGGAGGATGTACCTTCGAGAGCTACAAAGAGTCCCCAGAAAACAGGAAATATGCGCGAGGTGCTTCGTACCGCCATTTAGCTGTTAACATGAACGATGATCAGTTGGTCTATTGGTGAATAATATGGGATGAAAATCCCATGTAAGTTAAGCTAGTATTGATTAGATTACTGATCTACTGTCGATAGTTAAAAATAAGCTAAACAATGGCACTACTAACGAATATGATAAGGTCTCAAATTTGTACAGTATGCTAGAGATTTAATGTGAAATGCGTTATGTCAAATCCAAAAATACCATCAAGAAATCACTCTTGTCAATGTTAAATTACCATGATCATGGTACTAAAATAGCATTTTCAGAATTTTAATACAATTGTTGTACTACGTTTTCTGTAGAAGTGTAGAAATGTTATTTACTAGAGGTTTACCGGAGTGTTTAAATAAAATGAGGAAAGTTATGACATGATGGGATGTTTCAATGCACTAAGGTTGTGACAACACTCAATTTAGTTACCCTGCGAACAGATAACTGTCAATATCGTCTCCCACCGCTACAATAACAAAATCTTAATGTCGTAATAGCGGTACACTTAAATAGAACTGCAATCCCCACATTATTGTCGAAGTTAACGTTCAACGATATTGAACCTTATCTCCTTTGGCCATTCATTCAGAATGCTTCCGAAGTACTTCAGTGAAATGAAGTTCAGTCATTAGGCATTAAAACAAAAGAAATACAAAAATGTCAAGTAGCTTTCATCCACTTTATCTTATTTATGCTCCGCGAAATATGTCAAAAATTTCCCGGACGATAGCAAATATTGACATAGAATCATCAGATTCAAGTAACACAGCCCTGAACATCACGAAGGACGCAAGATATAGACATGATAGAGACGGACACAGTCAATAAACACTCGGAGTTTGTCAATATATTTTTGCCAACAGGGGACTCTGGGATTTGGGGTTGAAAGACCGACCTCTCTAAACGGATACTTAATATTTGAGCACGAAGTATATTGCAATATTTAGCCATAAATCGTTCATTCTTAAGGGAGAAAAAATACACAAGGCTAAGCTTATAACAGCAAAACCGATTCAGCAAAAGAACCGTATTAATTTCTTCCAATAATAATAATAATATTAATAATAATAATAACAATAATAATAATAATAACAATAACAACAAACAACTGTTTCTATGGGCAATCACATCGTCCTCTCTTTGAAATATTTGAAACAATGACCGGTGAGACATGTCACCGATTTTGTCATATAACTCATGTAACGGAAGAGGCGTTATTTTTATCGTAGTGAGATAAGACAGCATAGTAGCATTAAGATAATTAAAATCTGTCGTTATTTTTGCAGCTATCGCGCAATAAACTAAATTCTCTTGGATGTCTATGTCTCACTCTCTCTCTCTCTCTGTCCAATAAGATAATCACATTTTGCTGATCATACTCCTGATCCTGTTCTAGAGGTGGACCACGAAATGCAACAGACTGATTCCATTTGTATCCTGAACTGTTATGCGCAGAATTTAGAGTTAAAGGATGAAAGAAACTCGTCCTTTTGCGTTGCTGGACAACTTTTTTTCGGAACTACTCCAAAGAAAATTTCCATTGTGGAACATTGAAGGTACAAGCCGCACTCCAGCGAATGCCATCATCAGAGCAAACTAAGCAGTCATGATGTTGCACCTATTATACACGAGTGAACAAAGGGAAAAGAGAACAATAACCGATGATCAAAGGATACCCCAATAAGTTTCCGGTTCATTGGCCTGGATTTTGAAATCGTAAAACGTAAAAACATGATTAATTGACCCTGTTTCCTGTCAAACCTATATCTCCCTCTCTTTACTATCTCATATTACTCTGTGTGGCACACTAATAATGAAACCTAATGCCATTGTTACGCCGAAAATGCGTGACTGTCGAAATCGCGTGATTTCGGCATCCGTCTGTCGAAATACCGTGATATCACGCTTTTTCGGCACTAAATTTATGCCGAAATCACGTGATTTCGCCCTAAAAGCAGCTTGTCGAAATCACGTGAATTCGACAGCAATACCGATTTTCCCCGTGTACTTGGCGCTCTCTGCCTGCGCAATGCTATGCCTGCGCTGAGGCTGAGCCAGAGCCTTGTATCCGGGAATCAACCTGCTTGCATATTCCCATATATAAATGATCGCGCGGGGATCACAGTTCAAGGCCTTGATTGTTTCCCGGGATTGTTTATGTTGATAATGTTCGACCGGCATGAGATCAGCTTAAACGTACTTTCCACCAACTTGACAATTTTGTATGGTGCATATTCGGAATCAGCACCCTTGAATTGTCCAAAAACACTTTTCAAACCTTTTAAGTGTATTTTGAGTAGAAGTTCCCTCAAATATGTCACCTATGGATCCCCTACTACCCCTTCTACCGGGCATATTTGTGCCGTCACCTTCCCCACAATACTCGGAACACACGCAGCCTATAGCCTTCATACCACCCCGCCAGACCCGGCCACCCCGCATACCAGTGTTATACCCACACCTACAATCAGCATGACGGGGTCCAATGCACACTGCACGCATGCACATACTCTCCGTTGAATATTTCACTTGTTACCAGTTGCCGCAATTGCGTGACGGTCACGCATTTCAGTGATCACGCATTTTCGGCGTAACAGCCATGCAATTACAAATTATCACATATTTGTTATATTTTGAGTTAGCAGCCGATAATAAGACTGAACGTTGGCGGGGTGTGTCGAACAACTGCTGTCTTAAACTTGGGTAAATCCTTCTGTAGATATTACAAGGATATTTTCTGGAACAACCAACAATAATGGAAACACCTGTAGAATGCAACCGCTTCCTAGTATATTTCCGATCCTCTAACGTATTTTAAAGCAATCCTTATGCATGTGCCCTCTTACAAACGACACAAAAAGGTTTCTAGTTACACAAAATATCACGGCAGCTATAACAGAATATCACGTCAGTT
The DNA here is from genome assembly GCA_023653785.1 of Ophioderma brevispina. NCBI lineage: Eukaryota > Metazoa > Echinodermata > Ophiuroidea > Amphilepidida > Ophiodermatidae > Ophioderma > Ophioderma brevispina. The sequence goes on along the minus strand of JAMKCH010006427.1, from coordinate 104,184 downwards.
ACAATCAGGTCGTAATGTATCCCTTAAATCCCTAAATGCCATTTTCCCACTTTTTAAAAATCACGGAGCGGACCCTTTGCCTTGTGTTTAGGGTGAATTTGCTCCTAGATCTAATAAGACAAATTCCGCCACCTCCCTTTTTGCGGTGATCGCCAGGTTGCTAATCATTTTCCCTCTAGTGACGTAAGGGATATAGGAGTGTAAGACGCTTTAAGGATCTTGTTATAAACAGCCCGCCCCCAGCAAGATAAGTGGTCTGAATGTCTCTATGCATGTTCCATATTTGACGTTATTAGTACATAAACAACACTGTACAATAATTGCTTTTTAAATAGCAATTTCAAAGTGATCCTATAACAAATGCATTTGTTTATTTCTTAAAGAAATCTCGTTGAATCAACTGTTTAATATTCCTTAAAGGTGAGATTTCCGGACCGAATCCGGATGTAGCTTCCTCATCCCACGCAACAGGCTAGACTGCATTGCCAATAACATACTGGCGGGGTAAATTCTAGGACGTTAAATTATGAAAACAGGCTACCTAGGATGGACTGCCTTAATCTTCGCGAAGCCGAAGGTTGGCTGTCAAGATTTAAGCTAAGTAAATTATTATCAGAAATTATGAAAGCATGCCTTTGCAATGGAGCATACAGAGATGTGGCAATATCAAGTAAACCAATGACATCTTGTTTTAAACAAATGTAAATCTAATCATTGTTAAGATAATTATTTCCTCAACTTCTTATAATTCCTTTTTTGTTGTTATTTTAGTATAGTTAATGTAAAAATTCCTGATATTTACTATTAATTATTTCAATAGTATATAATGAAAACGGTCAATGTCTGGTCAGAAAAAAATAAGATTTGAAATATGTTCTTGGAAACACTTAAAAGAAACGTCACTAGTAGCCCTTATACAGAACACAATAATCCCAAGAACCAGTCAAAGGTCACTGGCCAGGATGCGTCTTGGTCTGGAAGGGAGATTATGCCACATCAGGATCCACAGAAGCTCCCTAGCAGAGACGCCGTGCGGTGTCACTTGTACAATTCACTTTTGAGCCGTATGGCACCAACTGGTGGCTCAAATTTAAAATTTAAGCCCAAATCGGTGGCAATCCATTTGTTCCGATTTTTGAAGCTAAGGTTGACGTCCCCCCTGCCCGCCTCTCCCCAACGGTAAGCCACTGGAACAACCATGGCAATACTAAAATCTAAAACGGGCGCTTTCAAGGCGAGGAACTGTAAACGTTTTCTAATGGTTGTGCAGCGAATGCGATAGCCTACTAGTAAGATTCTTGCAATGCTAACAGCGCCTATATTTAAAGGGGGTGGTTATTGCTTCAGCATCGTTACACGACGAATTCGTAATGATTTCCACGCGACAACTTTATGGGTTTGTAAGAGGAACAAAATGAAATTTGAAGTTCGGTTGCTCATCTCCGCTTCATTTCATTGTCTTGCGGTGCGTTTAATATCCCTTTAATGCACAAGTGTTTATTCAAACTTCTCATCAATGCTTGGATTTCATTAAAGGACAATGATTTTGTCCGTGGCCTTTACATTATTATCCTCCGTCCAATAAGAGTCAAAGTCCTCTTTGATCAATGTTTCACGATAAAATCCGACGAGAAGGAGAAAAACAACTCTCTTTGGGTACAATGAAAGCGGTAAGCCATTTGACATTCTGGCATGTTGAAGTAGCGAGCAAATCCCCTTGTATCTAACACAACCCTGACAAGTGCAAGCTGAATAATAATAGTCAAGAAACACGATCTTTGTAGGTGTCACTTGATGACCATCAAGTGCCAAAAACAAAATTCCGAAGTTTTTCGCGAAAGATTACATTTCCTTAAGAGACGCATGAAAACACGCAGTTAAGGAAGATTTTAACAAAAAATGTAAGATATTAATTTCCTCTTTTGGTGCATTCTTAGCCTTTAACAATAATACATTTGAAGCATGTTTTTATCTGATTTTCGAGAAAGAACATGGCGTTGACCTTTGACTATATGCTGTCTTTATCTTCTATGTTGAATACTATTGTGAGACCTAAAATGTATACATTTTTAGAACGTACAGACTGCAAGAAACCCATAGACAATTATGGCAGCGGTTCGGTAAAGGTCATACGTTTGAAGAAAATTCATTTCTGGGATCATTTCTTTTTCCAAATAATGACTATCCACCGGATTTCATACTACGTGAATAAAAAATTAAAGATGATCTTGACCTTAATGCAATCACTATATCATAGATTTGTTGTTGTTTTTATAAAACACATCTAATATACTTCCATGTATTGAAAAAATGAAAGGAATCGAATGAAAAATACGCTAGCTATGGTAGGTTTTGTAAGCACACCCCTTTTTTGTCCATTTCTATGAGATTTACACACATTAAACTTTTGTTTGTGAGAATGTACAATATCATGAATATCATGATGCCTTTGTCAACTTCATGTTACATTTTCTTGATTATTTCAACTACGGATCAATCAATGAATTTATTGATACCAATGTGCCAACTGATATGACGAATCCAAACACCAATTCACCTGTTGCAGAGCAAGAAAACAAGATCTTCCCATTGTTTAGGATATTGCAAAGAGTTTAGTCCCTTATTGGCATAGCTTGTATCTATACTTGGATTACAGTAGTAGTGTTGAACCTCTTTTCATTTACACATCAGGATTAATGGGGTGAGATTTTGTGTGAACAATAAATTCTTTTTGAAGAGCAATAAAGGAGATTATGGCTATTCATAATTAATTAATTAATTTTTTTTATAGCATGGGTCATCATTACTTTGATAATGCTATGCGCTGTATATCGTACATTAACGTAATATCTTGCTTAACTGTATAATCCCATTGGAATGGAGAAAAAGAGGTGTGCTTACAAAATTTGTCATATCTAGCATATTTTTAATCGATTTCGTTCATTTTTTCAACATTTGGAAGTATATTAGATTGCTTATATTAAAACAACAACAAATCAAAGATTCAGTAATTTTATCAAGGTCAAGGTCATCTGCATTCCTTGCACATTTTTTTTTATTCACGTCGTATACAACACTGTGTACGCTTACCTCATATTGTAAGAATTAGATTTTCGATCTTTCACTCTCAAAACAGAATATATTAAATAAGATATCCAATTATTTAAAAAGGTTTCGAAATGGTGTTTTCATAAGAGCATCTACACGGAGTATTGTTAGGAGCATTGAAGTCCAGCCTCCTGCAGGGATGCGCTACAGTTGATTTCTGATAAAAGGCGAGCAAAGATATACTTAAAAACTACCCTATCATGCCTATCGACACCCCTTCATGAAATTATTTCACGACTATTACAAGGCTTGTAATATATGTGACATTTCCTGTAGAGTGTTTTTCTCCAATACAATGGAATTCTATAAATGTCATGCTAAATCTGCAAAGAAAGCGTTTCCTAACAAACTTGCAGTAAAATCGAATGCGGTTCATTAACTATCCCATGCATTAAGCTCTTTAGATATTTTTTTTATGTAACAAATTCAGTACCTGTCATATCGAGGCCGGGACGATACAAGTGGCAAATATAGTAAGGGAAAGACAAATTGTCTAGCAGCTACACAAGCGGTTACTTAAAGGTTACTCCGGGTTTTGTACTATTATTATCCTTTCTTTGTTCTGATACTATCGTCGATGTAAAGTGTAAATAGTGGGAAGTCTGCTGATTACAGATTCCAAAATATGTGAAGAGATTAAAATAAGGAAAAAGTACTATTAACGTGGAGTCTAAAATGATAATTACGAAAATTTACACAAATATTCGACAGTATTGTAAATGTCGTGTGTCATCCAATTATCTATGTCGAGTTGGTATTTTCAAGTTAGAATTATATTAGATAAAGAGATGTTGCGGAAGCGATGTTGGGATTATCCCAAATGGCAGTTTTTCTCTGCGGTAACAAATACCAGATTCGGCTCGCCCACGGAATAACCAAGAAAGAAAAGGGACACTGTGTCATCGAAATGTGTTCCAGCATGGACGCATGGACAGACAGACATATCATACGAGCTCATACGTAAATTATGCATACACCCATGATGCTCAATACACTCTAAAATATGTACTCAGTGCAGAGAGTAAACTGTGTTGAGTAAAACGTTGAGTCAAGATTTAATCATAAGCATGACGCAAAACACAAATTTCCGTTTTACTCCTCACCCGAGCACAGCTGTGAAATACATGTTGAGTAAGCTATTTTGAAGCTTGACTCAACGTTTCGTGACAATGTAATTTGACGCAGTGAGGGATCAGGAATTACCCCGCGTTGATTCTGATATTAAGCAACGTTGGCGACCCACGTCTATTGTGTCTCCCTATAGAGCGTGTGCAGTATAGTAACAAAGAATTGGAACATGCCTTTCAGTTCGATTCTTTTCATTGCACAGGTGGTGGTTATGTGCATGCACTGGCTCTAAATTTGGAAATTCCCTCGACAACGTCGAAGACCCACATACAATCTAGTACTAGTTGCGAGCATGGCGAACTTGTCATTGATCTTTTCTCTGACTGGGTTGTAGGTGATTTTATATTTTTGTACTTAACTTTTGTGTTATTTGCAAGAATTAAATGCAAAGAACACCAAAGTTTAGTAAACTCTTCCTCGCTTCCTTTAAAGTGTGAAGGAATATTATAGAAATCAAGTCAAAACATTCGGAAGAGGAGGTTCAAGCACACCGAACATGACATTTTACTCAACTCAACAGTTAGGCAAACGGTGTGCTCAACATCTGTTGAGTCATACACGTTGCTCAATAGTTAGGAAAAAATCTACTCAAATACGGTACAAAATATTACTCCTTGTGAGTTGAGTTTACGACTCTGTTGAGTAAAAAAAGGTCACAGGTCAACTGTTGAGTAAAACGGAGTAAAATGTTACTCAAGAAATGTTGAGTCAAATATTGTCGCCTTTACTGAGTACAACGTTTACTACAAGCCATAGTAAAACTGCTACTCAACATTTGTTGAATCAAATTTACTTAACAGATGAGCTGTGACTTGTTAACTACCAAAAGGAGCAACATTTACCCAGGTTGAGTAAAACATTTTTTAGAGTATATCTTCTTCTTATCGTGTCCAAACACTGTGGTTCTCAATATGATCCAGCCAGAGATGGGTACAACGTCTGGCTGCTTCACTGAATTCCGCAAGGTCCTTGTTTGTGCATTGTTGCTCCAGCAGTGGGCAGACCAAGAGGTGTTCCATTGTCTGTGGTGCTGTTCCACAACCACAGGTAGTATCCTGATCTGCTTCCAGATAGCCCCACTTCTGCAAGGAAACCTTAGATCGGCCAGTTCTGGTTCTCAATCTATTGAGGCATCGCCATTCAGCCCATGAGGAGTCAGCTCCAGGTGGGAGATGCTCACTAGGTTCAATACCGGTAGATGTTACTTGGCTGATGGCAAGTCTTTCTTTCCACAAGGCGACTCTCTTAACCTCCTTAGAGACTGTTTCAAGAGGTTGGACTTTGCTTATAATAATAATAATAATAATAAGAGCTTTATTTCAACACGGTTAAAACATGTTCAATATACAATATTGTTCTTCCACATGTCCGTGGGCTTAAAATACTACAGAATAAAACATACATTTTCATTTTACATTTTAAAATTATACGATTAAACAGAAATATACGTATAAGTACATGTGTTCAAAACAATAATTAAAAATGGCGAGTAAGGAAACAGACAAACAATAGCACAATTTAAAAATATCCCAAATGTCTCGCAAATAGAACAGAAAAATAAATAATTGCACAATTTGAAAAGTAATGATAAATTTGGCCACATAAATTTAAGTGACTAAAGACCAGAAAGTAAAAAACAAAATATGAACAATTTTAAAATCAGCAAATGTGTTTGGTTGGTCATATATATCATAAAATGGCTAACTAGAAAAAGCCCAACATAGAAACATCCAAAAACATTTTAATTTTACATTTTAAAATTATACAATTAAACAGAAATATACGTATAAGTACATGTGTTCAAAACAATTAATTAAAAATGGCGAGTAAGGAGACAGACAAACAATAACACAATTTAAAAATATCCAAAATATCTCGCAAATAGAACAGAAAAATAAATAATTGCACAATTTGGAAAAGTAATGATAAATTTGGCCACATAAATTTTAGTGACTAAAGACCAGAAAGTAAAAAACAAAATATGAACAATTTTAAAATCAGCAAATGTGTTTGGTTGGTCATATATATCATAAAATGGCTAACTAGAAAAAGCCCAACATAGAACAACCAAATATTTTAAGCAAAATTAAATGAACAATATAAAAAATAAGCAAAATGTGTCAGATTGCTCTTATAGAACAAGAATGGCTAACAAGAAAAACCCAACATAGACACATGCAAATATTTAAACCATGGCTAAACTCTAAAAGTATAAACAAATTAAAATGAACCAAAGTTATATAAAATGGACACATCAAGATTTCAAAACAAAAGAGAAATTAGAACAAAATTTTAAACAAGTTGTAAAAGAGATATTGAAATTATACACATGGTTATGTACAGACTAAAAGCACGTAGTTAAAAATATACGATTTGAATTGTATTTAGGCAAAACATTTATATTGCATGAGAGATAATTGCACGAGAACTCCATCTAGATCATATAAGTTAGAAATCATGACATATTAATCAATTGATGCAGATGTTTCTTAAAATTGACAAGGTCAATAGCATTTTTAACTGTAATATCAAGTGCATTCCATAATTTTGCCCCCCCCCTATAACTTAAACTACGCTTCTTGTACTCAGTATTTGGTTTAAGCATACATAAAGTGTTGTTATCTCTCATATTGTATCTTACTTCCTTTCTTGTAAATCTCTTACTTAAATATTGTGGAAGAAGATTATTCACAATCTTGAACATAGTTATGGCTTCATTATAAAATAATCTACTTTCTAAGTTATTCCAATTCAGATCATTTAAAGCCTGCTTGGGCCATACCTATGTGTACTAGTAATGATCTTTGCAGCACGATTTTGCAAAACTTGTAATTTATTCCTCAGGGTTTGGCCGCATCTTCCCCACACAACGTTACAATAATCAAAATGCGGGGCAATGATGGCTTTATATAGTAAAGATTGGAAATGCACTGGAATTAAATTATGAGACTTTCTGAGATAGTACAAACCAGGTAAAACCTTCCTCCTGACTTCGTCAACATGTTTGCTCCATAGTAGATTTTCGTCAATAATAACACCCAAGTGCTTGCAGTGATGGACTCTCTGTATACATTGACCCCTAATTTTAATAATGAAATCATCATCGCATATTTGAGAAAGTTTATAAGGAGTACCAATAACCATACATTCAGTTTTCTTTATATTCAGGCTAAGCTTATTTTTCATCAACCAATTACTAACATTTTCGAGATCTTCATTCATTTTCAATACAATGTCGGTGATATTATCAGAAGTGTGTCATCAGCATACATGCTAACCTGAACATTTGAAACATGTTGAGGTAGGTCATTCACATAAGAAACTCTCTCTGGATTTAAGGCGGTTGGCAGCAGGTATCTCTCCAGACATAGGGTGCTTTACATTGGATACTTGGCATCTACGCTCTTGCATGCTCGCTACGCTACGACGGATGTCTGGTGGAGCAATTCCTGCTAGGATGTACAAGTTTTCAGTTGGTGTTGGACGGAGGCATCCTGTGATAAGCCGGCAGGAGGCATTTAACGCTGGATCAAGCTTCTTGGCATGGGTTGATCTTTCCCATACAGGGCAGGCATACTCTCCACATGAGTAGCACAGGGCAAGTCACAGCTAGTCGTGTGTATTTTCTCAACATAATTTAAAAGAGTATACGACCTCGTATAAAATCATCACTGCACTGGCTTCCAATTCGGCAAAGGATCATCAACTACTTCTGTGTGTATATAAATAATCCAATAACCAAGGACCATCATATCTGGAAAATTGTTTACCATTATATGCGCCGAACAGAATACTTTGTTCTTCTAAAGACACCCTTCAGCTTAAGTACCCTACCACGAGTGATTTGGCTACAGTGATACAACTTTGACTGTTACTTCTTCAAAGGAGTTAATATGCTTAATTTGTTCTTAAGTTATTTGCATTTTCACTTAACTTTGTAATGTAAGTTTGTAGTTTTAAGGCTTTTCAATCTGCAAGCGCTCCGAGCCTTTTGGGAATGGTGCACTAAATGCTGTATGAATGTCTGTCACAGAATTCTAATATAAAGCAAGAAGGCAAACGCCCGTGTTATTGAATAGGCCAGCAACGCAACCGACTTCTTTTAGACCTCGCGCGTTATGTTATCCGTGTTGCATTTCCCCAATGTTCCATTTTCTGATCAGCCGATTCTTCTGCAATAATTGTGCGAAAACTAATCGATGGAAAAACCCATGTTTTCTAAAAGGTTTCTGCATTCTTAATGCACAAAAAGTCTCCCAATCACCCCTGTTAATTTTACTTAAGAAAGGAGATATTTGCATCAGAGCGATAGCATGTGGCATTAGTTGTATTATTTTTCACTAGCTTAATGCAACGAACGTGAAATACTCGAGTGTCTCATAAATATGCGTAAGGACTTTCCAAATACGACGATATGATTGGTCCATTGCGTGGTGTCCAAATAATGAATTACGTAATATTCATTATAACACTTTTTGGCATCTTGAATCTGGTTACGCTGTTTGAGGGCAATCCACTTATCTGGGCTATAAACCGAAGCCCTGTGTGCATATGTTGTATAGTTCTTAATTGTGGATTGCTATTTTAATGTTTCTCTTCAATTGTCAGAAATCTTGATAACAAAAGGGTTAAATATTATAAACTGAATCATAACCCAGGTCATTACAATCCAAACACAACAAACTCCAGTGCTAAACTGCCATGGGGTAAACAGGACGAGCCTCTCCGTCCCATGCACTTCCGATCTGATTATAACAAGCGCAATCATGCATCAGTCTTAGCTGTTTACCGCGTCCCCTCGGTCCGATCCTATACACCACGACAGACGCAATGGCTGCCAGAGGGTCGGTGATTGGACGGGATGCCTCAGGCTCTTGTTAATAGTTTTTACTGGAATGCACTCGTGCTTTAACCAACGTGGCAGGTAATACCTCTGCCGATAAGCACTGTTTCCATATTCTTATGATGGCGGAAATGCATTTTGACTGAGGCCATCGGTGCGACGACGGATGATGCTGTATTTTGTGTGCGAGATTTCCAACTCCAATTTGAATGATCGTACATACCTCAACCAAATATTCACCAAGTAAAGTCAATTAATGAATACTTCAAACGATCCTTTGAAGTTCTACAGGTACTGGTATTTGAAAGTGTAAATTAGAGGTAAAACAAGAAGGGATGTGGCTTTGGGTAAGAGAGCCATGTTTATGGATACGAGCTTGTCCTATTATCGCAAAGAAGGACTCGAACTAGACGAACTAAGTTAATATCAAAGTCAGAAACAATTCTCGATGCTCTTGGTCTCAGAAACTCATAACGCTTCAACCCAAAATGAAGTAAAACTCATACGAATAAATATAGGCATTTTAACCTAACCTTGACGTGTAAGATTATGTCCCTTGTTTCTTGTTTGTAAACTCCATTTCCGTTACCAATACCCCCGAGCCAAAGTCCGAGGAAAGTACATCATTTATTTGAAAAGTTTTCTCTAAGAAGTTATCGGAGCGAATTTACAGAATACCACGAATCACCGTCTGTGCACCATGAAAATGAACCGGTAACTATGGCATGTTTTGAGATAAGAAAAGTATGAACTATTTTCTCATTTCTCATTTAGAGCAACCCTTCAATTTGACTAGTACTATATTCAAGTACCCTTTAGATCCTGTCTTATTTCATGCTTTATTCCTCACCATGTACGTAGACTAATAAAGCACATTGAGTCTTTTGGCCGGTGAAGAATATTGCAAGTGAAATGCGTTACGTATAATAATCGCTCCTAGACGTCACATTAGGTCCGATTACATTTACCGTTAAATGCAAGTTAATGGAAGCTTAGCATTTCGGAGTAATACATGTTGCCTATTTCCCTATTCGTACAAGTATACAGTGTGCACTGAATTCAATTAAGAGAATTTCAACTGAAAGTTGTCACAAGGTTTCCTCTCTCTCTCCTCTCCTTCTCTCCAAGTTCTCTCTCTCACTTTCTCTCTTCCTCGTCAGCTCTCTCTCTTTGTCTCTCTTCTCTCTGCCCTAAACCCTTCATTTTTGAAATTTGCGCATGTAAGGAATTTAGTTGTGTTTGGATAGATTTTTCTAGGTAATTTAATTGAAGGGTAACCCCATGTTTTCGCCACGCATCAATATGTGTCTGGTAGGCCCGAATCGCTTACATTATCAACCGTTATAACTTCATTATCCTAGAACACGAATCCACTAAAATAAGCTGTGTACAACAAATTGAACAAAATTGATGTTCGGGGCGGAACTCGCTAACAGACACCTTTCCCACCACATAGCAACCGCTGATTCCGGACATTATAAGTATAAGCCCTCATGTGTACTAGATCACAGAATTGATTGAATACAACAACGAGTTGCATCAATGATGCAGAATCCCATCAATTGTGTGGTTATGAATGCTTAGTTGTGGGGTCATCACAGGTCAATGGACAATAGCCCATGGGTGGGGCCATTTTGGTTATCTTGAAAAAGTTTGGTGGCTATACCACTTACTAGTACCTTGGAAAATGTTTTGATATTTTTGAGTCAAAGGTCAAGTAAGGTCATTGGAGGTCCAAAGGCATATGGGCCATAAAAGTGCTTCTGGATTGCATACCATAAGATTTCTGGACCGTGGTTTAATCTTAAATATTTATTTTACTAGGGGCGGTCCTTGGTTTTGCGGGTTCCGTGACCTTTAATTACCCCTGATGACCTTGTCATGACCTTAAAATTTTTGTCATCAACAATCGACCCCCCCCCACCAAGTTTTCCCTGGATGAATTACACCTACACCACCACAAACCCGTACCACCCCCCAACCCCATTTGACCTTGCGCATGCCCCTTATGACCCTTGTTGTGACTAACTTACCACCAGACCAAAAACTCATATCCCTACGTAAAAGCTGGCCACGTTACCCATAACGACCCCTGGATGACCTTTGACCCCCAAATGACCCCTGGAAAACATGACCACCAAACTTGTATGGCGAAACTCTACCACCATACCAATACTCTATCCATACGTAAAAGCACGGCTAAGCTACCTAAAAATGACCCCTAAAAAACTGACCCAAAATGAACCCTCGAGAATGTGACCACAAAACTCGTACGGCGAACTACTCTACCACCATAAGCCAAAATCATATCCATACATCAAAGCACGGTTAAGTTCCCCGACAAAATAAAAACGACCCCTGGATGACCTTTGCAGAGCGGCACATTGGAATTCGAATCCGGAGATTGAATTCTTGGAATCCAGGGAGGATTTTGATTAGAAATCAAGAGATTTAAAAAAAAAAAATGCGCCATTTCAGTGTAATACCTCCTCAAGAGGGATACAGCCATGGATTTGTCTTAAATATCATTGAAGCTTCCACATTTAGGAACTGTCAGTATCACTTAGGTCCATTTGATTTTTGTAAAAGAATGACATTAAACAGGTTTAGTAACAGTCACTTTAATGTCGTACGTGAAAAACGAAGCCACCTACATAGTTATGACTGCTTCCATGGTCATGCGATAGAGCTTATTAAAATAAGCTGTCCAAAAATGACAGGGCTCCGCCGTATGACACCCCCCTTAAGGAACTGGTCCAGTAGGAACTAAAGTACATATAGGAGATTTCAAAATACACGTTCGGCGGTTCTCGAACCGCTAATCCCCTTGTCGGGAGCGGTTTACAAATTTTTAAATACAGCTGCAAATAACTCCCCCTTGGTATAACCTCAAAATCCCCTTAAACCCCAACAACCCAGCTTAAACCTGGGCAACCCACCCGTTAAACTTTCGTGCACCCACCTTAACCACAACCCGCCCCTCAAGCCTCAACAGAAACCCCCCCTTAAACCCGTGACAACCCTTTAAACAACCCCGTACAAAACCCACTTAAACCCCAACAATGCCCCTTAAACCCAACAACCCCTTAAAAACCCTGACAACCCATGTGCAACGTCCTCGCAATGCATACGCACATTCGCGCTCGCGCATGCGCGTGTATGTGTGCACGCCTGCGCATCATACGCGTATTATGTTCCACAAAACCCCTTAAACCCCAAACCCCCCTTAAACCGTCCAAAATCCCCTTAAACCAACAACCCTCCTTAAACCGTGACAACCCCCGTCAAACTCGTGCAAAACCACTTACCACAACAAGCCCCCTTAATCCCGACAACCCCCCTTAAAAACCCGACACCCCCTTAAAACCCACCAACCCCCGTAAGTCCAGAGCAAACCCCCCTTAAAAACCCGGACAACCCCCTTAAACTTGGACAACCCCACCTTAAACCCCAACACCCCCCTTAAACCCCAACACCCCCCTTAAAATGTGGACAACCCCCTTAAACTCGGGACACCCCCCCTTAAACCTGGACAACCAACCCCCCTAACCTCGTGCAACCCACCTTACCCACAAAAGCCCCCTTAAAAAGCCCAGACAACCCCCTTAAAAAACCACCCGACCAACCACCCCTTAAACCCGGACAACCCACCTTAAACCCCCACCAATAACCCCCTTAAGAAGAGTCCAGACAAACCCCCCCTAAAACACGCCGGACAACCCCCTTTAAACCCAGACTAACCCACCTTAAACCCCAACAATATCCCCCTTAACCTAAACCCACACCTCCCTAACGAAAGCTGGTACAACCCCTTTAAACCCGTACAACCCCCTTAACCCGGACAGCCCACCTTAACCTAATCAGCGCGAGAGTACAAGATTCCCCCCCGCCTCCATTCCCAAGTTCCTCAGTTATGGATCTTCGAAGATAGTTGTTCACAAGTTTTTTGGGTGAAAATACCCCCAATTTAGCCCATAAATATACAAATTCTATTTAAATCTAGACTATCAATGCTCCACAACCTAATCAGCGCGAGAGTACATGAGTCCCCTTCCTCCCCCCCCCACCCACCCTCCACCAATTTCATCAAAATCGGACTTTTAATGGACTTCAAGATAGTTTGTTCACAAGATTTTGGGTAAAAAATCACCCAATTACTCATTAATTAATCAAATTAGGTACCTAATTAGCAATGCCACGCCCATAATCTAATTAGATGAAGGGCATGGCAGTCCTACCACCCACCAAGTTACATCACCATAACCCTTATGGTACTCATGTTATCGCGTTCATCGCCGCCGACGCCACCGCCGACGCCGCCGCCGACGCCGCGCCGACGCCGTCTTGACTGATAGCATAATCCGCCTCTGCTTTTCAAGCCATGGGTACATAAAAATATGAAATGAAAGTCAAAGTAAAATCAACTTTAATCAAGGCTCCTAACTTGAAAAGGGAGCCATCTACAAACATATGAACCGCACCATGCTGATAGAGCCTTAAAAATAAAGCTTTCCCGAAAAAAAATTGACAGTCTTCCGCCGTCTGATCAGACCCCTTTTATGGACTGTCAGTTGGAACAAAGTCCACAACCAGGCACTAAAATATTATAACTTAACACTTTTGCACTAATAGCCATGATGGAGCAATCTTCAAAAAGGCAAACTGCAAATCACAACAGGTTTCATTAATCTTGTAGGCCTATCCCTTGCACCACTAGAGTTTACTTTTAATTTTGTTAACACTTTAAGACACATCATAGCCTATAGCAGTTTAATGGTGTAAATAGAAAATATTGCTGTGCTGGTCCTTCCGCAATCGGGAGAAAACTGTCAGAAACCAAAGAATATATTATCTTTTTTGGCCTAAGAATTGTTTACTCGTATGTTCCTTTCTTACTTTGTTTACGTTTTAGATTTTTAATCTCAACAAGACCATCATTTCCCATGACCACTGAATATGACCTTTGACCCCCAAAATGACCCCGTCCGCAATGTTGACCATAAACCTCGTACTAAGCCGAAACTGCCTAACCACCATCCAAAACTCATATCCATACGTCAAGCACGCCCAAGTTACCCGAACGACCCCTCCAAAATCGGGACCACAAACCTCGACGTCCAGGACTGCTCTAACCACCACAATCCCCCCCCCTTCTCCACCACAAACAAATTTCTTATCCGTATGTAAAGGACGGTAAACACATAGCCGGACAAACAACCCACAAAGTTGTTTGTAGTAATATAGATGTTGACCAAATGGGGTCAAAGGGCACATAGGGTCATGCTAGTCAAAGGGGGCACATGGGTCATCATAGTTAATTCTGCGCATACCAGTAAAGAGTCCTGGACCAGTGGGTTTCCTTTAGTTTGTCAAGCATTTTAGTTTCAAAGTTTTCTGAATTTATGTATAATTGGACAAAATTGGGGTCAAAGCCATTAGGGTGCATTATAGGGCCCTCTATATAATGTACTCAATATGAGACTTGGGTAGTGGTTCTTTTGACTACTTGTGAAGGTAATCGCAAATTACCCTACACAGTTTTTAACCGTTCACACTCCAGGTTCCCACGGTAATGCCTTACAATGATCTGTATGCAGCAACTTGATAACAATGTATATGCATCTGCTTTTACAGCAAATACATTGACGCTTGGTTGCACACCTAATAAGGATATCAGAGGGGATCATTGACATACTGGTAGCAGAGCACATTGTCGGGTCTTAGTTCTTTTTTTTTAATCTCTATTATTTTCGTATGTTTCAGCCCACTTTGAGGGAATCTCCCCGATCAAAAATAGAGGATTACTTATTGCAATTCGCTTAATGTAATGGATTTCTGGCGATGTGTTCCACAAGCTTTCCACTTGTCAATGCTATCCTTACCGCCACTTATTTCAACAGTTTTCTTCCGCTTTCAACGACGCGGGAACATTAAAAGGCAAAAGTTTCGAAATGTTCGGAGGACCGAAAAACCTTAACACATTTCCGTTACCCCCCCAATACAACCAAGAGCCAAAGTCCGAGTGAAAGTAAACCTCATTATTTAAAAGTTTCTCTAAGAAGTTATCTGGATGCGAATTTACAGAATAACACGAAATCACCTTCTATGCACATGAAAATGAACGATAACTGCAATGTTTTGATATAGAATATGACTATTTTTCCGCATTCTCATTTAGAGCAAACACACTTCTAATTTGACTAGTACTATCTTCAAGTACCCATTATAATCCTGTCTTATTCATGCTTTATATTCTCACCATTATACGTAGACTAATAAAGCCACATTGAGTCTTTGGCCGGTGAAGAATATTGCAAGTGAAATCAGTTACGTATAAGAAGCTCCTAGACGGTCCATTAGGTCCGATTCAGTTACCGTTAAATGCAAGTAATGGAAGCTAGCAGTTCGGAGTAATACATGTTGCCTATTTCCCTATTCGTACAAGTATACAGTGTGCACTGAATTCAATTAGAGAAATTTCACGGAAAAGTTGTCACAGGGTTCCTCCTCTCTCTCTCCGCTTCCCCTCCATCTCCAAGTTCTCTCTTCGCTCACTTTCCACTCTCTTCCTCTTAAAGCTCTCTCCCCTCTCTCTCTCTTCTGTTTCTTCCCTTCAGTTTAAATTTGACCCCTCTAAAAACATGACCACAAAACTCTGTACGGCGACACTCTACCACCATACCAAACTCCTATCCATACTTCAAAGCAAGCCACATTACCCGATAACGAAACGAACCCCTGGATGACAATTTGACCCCAAAATGCCCCTCTAAAACATGACCACAAAACTCGTACGGCGAAACTCTACCACCATACCAGAACTCATATCCATACGTCACATCACGGTTAAGTTCCCGATAACGACCCCTGGATGACTTTCTTGCAGAGCGTGCCAACATTGGGATTCGAATCAGGAGTTTGATCTTGGAATCAGTGAGATTTGATTAGAATCAAGGATATTTAAAAAAAAATTGCGAGCATTTCAGTGTAAATACCTCCTCAAGAGGGATACAGCCATTGGATATTGTCTTAAAAGATAATTGGAAGCTCCACATTTAAGGAACTGTCGTATGCACTTGTCCATTTGGATTTTTTTAAAAAAAATGACATGGAAAAAGTTTTCGTAAAAGTCACTTTAAAGGTTCGTACTTGAAAACGTAAGGCACCTACTATTTTATGACTGCTCATATTGCGATAGAGCTATTAAATAAAGCTGTCGCCAAAAATTGAAGGGCTCCGCCGTGACAGCCCCCATTTAAGGAACTGTCATTAGGAACTAATTAATATGGGATTAAAAAATAACACGATCAAGCGGTTCTCGAACCGCTAAATCCACCCATATGCGGGAGCGTTTACAATTTTTAATAATCAGCAAAAAAGGCTGCAAATAACCCCCTTAAACACAAAAACTCCCCGTAATAAAAAAACCCCACAACCCAGCTTAAACCTGGGCAACCCCCCTTAAACTCGCAACCCACTAAACCACACAGATCCCCTTAAGCCCAGACAACCCCCCGCTTAAACCCGGACAACCCTTTTAAAAAAACCCGACAACCCACCCTTCAACCCCAACAATCCCCCTTAACCCCACCAGCCCCCTTAAGGCCAGACCTTAAACCCGGACAACATATGTGCAACGTCCGCGCAATGCAATAACGCACATCGCGCATACTCGCATGCGCGTGTTGTTGCAACGCCTCCATGCATACGCGTATATGTGCCACAAAACCCCTTAAACCAAAACCCCCCCCTTAAACCAAAAATCCCCTTAAACAAAAACCCCAACAACCCTCCTTAAACCGGGACACCCCCCTTAACCTCGAGTTGGCAACCCACCGTAAACCTTAACCACACACCCCCTTAAGCCCAGACAACCCCCCTTAACCCGACAAACCCCTTTAAACCCGACAACCCACCTTAAACCCGCAGCACTCCCCCTTAAGTCCAGACAACCCCCCTTAAACCCGCCAACCCCCTTTAAAAAACCAGACAACCCACCTTAACCCCAACAATCCCCCTTACACAACCCCAACAAACCCCCTTAAAGTTGACAACCCCCTTAACTCGGACAACCCACCTTACACCTTGACAAACCCCCGTAAACTCGTGCAACCCACCTGAAACCACAACAAGAACAGCCCCCTTAAGCCCATACAACCCCCTAAACCAAAAACCCCTTTAAAAAAACCCGGACCACGCCACCTTAAACCCTAACAATCCCCCTTAAGTTCCGACAACCCCCTTAAGTAACCCGGCACAACCCCCGTTAAACCCAGACAACCCCCCCTAAACCCCAACAATCCCCCCCTTAACAACAACCCCCTTAAACCTGGCAACCCCCCTTAAACCCGACAACACCCTTAAACCCGGACAACCCACCTTACCCCCAATCATCATCGCGAGAGTACATGATTCCCACCCCTCCATCAAGTTCCATCCAATCAAGTATGGATCTTCAAGATAATTGTTGTTCACAAGTTTTTTTGGGTGAAAAACCCCAATTAGCCCATAAATATGCAAATTAGCTATTTAATTTTAATTAGCATATCATTGCTCCACACAACCTAAATCAGCGCGAGAGTATGATTCCCCACCCCTCCACCACCAAGTGTCATCAAAATCGGAAATTTTTTTTTTTTTTTTTTTTTTTTTTTTAAACCCCCTTAAAAAATAACCCCCAAATTAACTCATTACTTATGCAATCGGTACCTAATTAGCATAGGCCACGCCCATAATCTAATTAATGAATGGCATGGCAGTCCATCTCCACCCCACCATTACAAGATCACCATAACCCTTTATGGGTCCTCATGTTATCGAGTTGACAAGATTGTGTTGGACGGGTGAGCCGCCTACCCGCCGCCGACGACACGACGCCTCCTTGCTGAATAGCAAAATCTCCCTTCTGCTTTTCAAGCCAGGGGGATAAAAAAAATATTGACAGAAAGTCAAAGTAAAAGTCAACTTTAAAGGCCCGTAACTTGAAACGGAGCCGCTACAAACTATGAACTGCACCATGATATAGAGCTCGTATAAAAATAAAGCTTTCCTCCAAAAAAAATTGACAGGTCCGCGCCGTCTGACATACCCCGTTTAGGGTACTGTCAGTGGGAACAAGTCCACAACCAGGCTGCAACTAAAAAATTATAACTTAACACTTTGCCCAATAGCAATGATGAGCAATTCAAAAAGTGCAAACAGGCAAATCACCACAGGTTCATTATCTTTTAGGCCATCCCTTTGCACCACTAAGTTAATGGTTAACACTTTAAGACACAGCATAGCCTCATAGCAGTTAAATGGTTAATATAAAATATTGCTGTGCTGGTCATCCGAAAGTCGGTAGAAAACTGCATACAAAAAAACCAAAGACTATTTAATCTTTTTGCCTAAGAATGTGTTCCTTATTTTCTACTTGTTATCTTTTATTTTATCTCAACAAGACCATCATTTCCCATGACCACACTAAATGACCTTTGAACCCCAAACAAGTGCCCCACTCGAACATGTTGACATAAAACTCGTACGGGCGAAACTTTCACCACCATAGACACCAAAAACTCCTATCCATACGTCAAAGCAACGGCCAAGTTACCCGATAACGACCCTCCAAATCGTGACCACAAACCTCGTACGTCGGAGCTCTACCACCACAAGACACCAAAATTCTTATCCGTATGTAAAAGGACGGGAAACACATCCGGGGACAAACCCACAAAGTTTGATTTTTAGTAATATAGATTTTGACCAAATGGGGTCAAAGGTCACATAGGGGTCATTAGAGGCAAAAGGGCACATGGGTATCATAGGTAATTCTGCCGCCATACCATAAGAGTCCTGGACCAGTGGTTCCTTTAGTTTGTCATAGCATTTTAGTTTCAGCAGTGTTTTATTATGTAGATTGACAAAATGGGGTCAAAGGTCATATAGGGTCTTAGAGGCCACTCTATATAATGTACTCAATATGAGACTTGGGTCAGTGGTTCTTTTGACACGTGTGTGGAAGTTAAATCGGCAAATGTACACTAATCAGTTAACATTCACACTCCAGGTTCCCAAGGCAATGCCTTACAATGACCTGTAATGCAGCAACTTGATAAGCAATCTAAAATCCCCTTTGTTTTTTTTTACAAAGCATACATTGACCTTGGTTGCACACTAATAAGGATATCAAGGGGTCATGAAATACTGGTAGCATATCAAATTGTCGGGTCTTAGGTTTTTTTTTTTAATCTCTAATTTTCGTATAGTTTTTCAGGCCAACTTTGAGGGGAATATCCCCCGAGCAAAAAGGATTATTGAAAATTTTCGCTGACTCTTGTTGACAATTTTTAGGTATTCCTAGTCAAAATGTAATGCATGTTCGGCATATTTGTTCCAAAGATTTCCACTTCGTAATGCTTACCGCCACTTATTCCAACATTTCCGCTTTTCAACGAACGCGGGATATTAAAAGGCAAAAAGTCGAAATGTTGGGGGGCCAATCCTTAGTGGAGCACACCGTCGACACAATATTAAAACTCCGTCAAAAGTAAGGCAAGCGTTTTTGGTCGTCGTCCCAACTCGCAAAGATATAGTATCTCCGTGTAGTGTTATTAAAAATATCCAAATTATGATGTCCCACCGCTGTCCCAATTGTCCCCTTTTTTTGTTTTATCATATTTAAAGGATCGAATATTTATATCTAGAACACCTAATTATATTAAAAGTGCCTTCAACTTTCAAGGACCACTTGAATGAATACCAGAACTGGCTTTCATTTCAACAGTTCAAGTGCGTTAAAAGGTTCAACGTAGTGGAACCACCGGTTTAAGGTATAACAATTCCCGCAGCAATGTCCATTGTATCGAAGACAGCCAACAAGAACTTATGCAACCAGATTGGTTTCCTTTCTCACATTACAACCCAAATGGTTTCTTCTGAAAGACCTCCAAAAATATAACCAATTTTTAAAATAATGAACCAAAAACCCCTGGAATCGCCATGAAACCATCGGGGACCAACAACCAACAAACCCAACTTCTCATCCATCCTAACCATAACACTCACATAAGTCGGTCTAAATGTCATAATGTAAAAAAGGCTTGCCTCTGCAAAGGACGATACCACCACAATACCAAAGTTGCTAAGGTAACTGACTTAAGATTTTTGAAGTTTTTTTTTTTTTTTTAATTGTTAACACTTTTACTTTTTTTGCTGAAAATTCTTTTGAGACTTGGTTGCAAAATACCCCCGAGATTTTTTATTAACATACACTTCAAGTCTGATCTCAAGTAAAACAACTCCTTTTGTGTCATCTCTATTGTATGGTGACCTTCATCCAGGGAAATTGTTTCGCTAAATCTACTCAAGAGTCAAAATTAACTCGCACTTGTGTTTGATCTCGGTCCCTGGTAAGCCCTTGGTAAGCCCTTGGTAGATTGGTAACACGATCACAGTTTCATTTTCGCGCCGAAGAACCCCACGAAAACCGGTAATCGGGCACCCATAAACCTAGCATTTTTTTTTCTATTAAGAAAGACGACAAGCACGCATCAATGAGTCCCAAAACTGACAAAAAGATAAAAGTTACCTAAACTGCCCCTCCCCTCACTAAAATTCCAAAAAATAAAACCTCCGGCGAAAGCTCCATTACCATCCAAAACAAATTGGCCGAATTTTCCTGGGAAAACGGACATAAAACGGCCGACTAGTTTCGCAAATAAAAGCCGACATAAAACACGCCGCTCTCGATGGCAATAATCCATCAATTCAATGAATTGATGGATTAAAAACGAGGCTATCTTTGTACGGTTGTTGAATGTAAATGAGGTTCCAACCTAAAACTCTAGATGTTTATTTTGGTGATGAACAAAATGCAATTCGCTTATAAGGTTTGTCACAGTTAAAATGTTGTTCATAAGTATAAGCGCAGTTTAAGGTAAGTAACTATAGCAAAGATGCTTCAAATTATATTAGAGGAGGCTTCAAAATTCAGCCACTGGTGCTCGCCGGTTACAGCCGGTTTCTTTCGCTCGGAACTAGTTTCTATAGGTTGCTCCGGGATGACGTCACTCTTGTTATTACAGAGTTAACATGCGCAGATAGTAGATATCCTTCGACTATTTTGATGCATTTTATGACACCTTATGGTCATAATGTCAACTGACATGACTGAAATACTTTAATTTGTTACAATCTAAAATTTTTTCAGTCCACTTTTCAGTACCATATTATTGTTCTAAACATATTGTTCTAAACAATGAAATACCACCAAAAACCGCCGGTGAGCTGGCGTTTGAGTTTTTAAGCAAACCCTTTAAATTGCTTGATTGTAATCCAAGCCATAATCGGATTTTGCCAAGTTAGCCCATTGCCTGAAATTAACGCGATTGTCCAAATAATGTTTCTCACATCCAAGAACCCCGTCTTGAACAGTTTATAGATTGGTCAAATTATTTCCCCCAAATAACTATTTCCCCCACACGCATCGTCTACGTAAAGCCTATTTATTCCGAAATAATGTGAAGCTATTTTTTTAAAGATTAAAATATTATCCCAGTTCCCTATAACTCCAGACTTTCTTGATAACTTTCAGGCTTGGTTATGCAAATTTTTGCTTGCACAAATGTATTGGAGGCTTATATTTTACCGCATTGTCAGGCTCTCTGTGAGGGTGTCTCTTACATCCCTGAAAGTTCGACAGGTTTGCATAGTAGTTCAGTCTAGTGGCACAGTCAAAACAGTAAAAACTAGGGAATTAGGGAATATATGCCTGACTGAATAAAGCTCTATATAACCCGTCATCGAAGTATTGACGCTACACCAGACTGGACTAGACTATTCAAACTAGGTCTGTACAATATTACATGGAGGAATAACTCAACAAATGGTTAAACATATTAACCCAGAAGTGATTTAGTTTTAATCAACCCCAATATTAAGTAATAATGATAATAACCGACAAATGGTTAAAATTTTAACCAACAAGATTATAATTTTAACAGTTTAGTGTTTGTCTCTTTTTTGTGAACGAAGTGTGACAATAGTTCAAAAGCATCACCTTATGATATGTCACAGTTTGAAGTTAGCAGTAGAAGCAATATGACATTGCTCTATGACAAGAGAAAGGACACTCTTTCATTGAAATGTGTTCCAGCATGGATGCAGTTATTTGACGGCTGACGGTGGAGCCCAAGCGTTTCATGCTATTCCTTGTTTGCCAGTAAGGTATAACAAAAATTCTGATTTTGGACTCCATGACGACACATTATGTTGTAAAGTAGGAATATATAAAATTTATGAGAGCAAGTGTGGTCCAGTGGAAAAGCGCAGGACTCATGATCATTCAGACCGTTTAAAAAATTGTGGAGTTCGGGGCCCCACCGTGGCCAATGTGGGTGGGTCCCTGGGCAAAGCCTATATTGTCTCACTCAAAAAAGGTGAAAGGGGGAGCTGTTAGGGGTACTCAAACTGTGCGCCGTTATAGTTGGGCGGCGAACATTTCAATATGTAAAAAGTGACATAATCCTAGTGACAACGGAATAAATTTTGTATAAAGCGCTGTATAAATACTTTACATACACCCATAATGCATTGCTATAAAAAACTGCATGCTAAAAAGCTTTTCAGTATGCACATTCTTCCCTTACAAGTGAACCCATTCCTCCTTGAAGCGCTGTGACATGGGGCTCCAGTACCGTACGTCTAGTGAAACGAGGAAAATATGGAAATGGGAAATATCAAAAGGATATCCATGAGCCAGGATATTGTGAGAGCCAGGGCGCGCAACATAAAGATATAATGTAGGCCGACCAGGAATGGACGATCCTCCCATCAATACCGTTAGAGCTTTGATTTTTTAAAAAACATTATAAAAGGACCTAAGCAAGCCGTTGTTAATCTTGGTTAACGTAAATAGTTGATGTGATTGACCGTGCAGTATTGTGTTATTAATTAAATTGACATTATCCTATAAGCTGGCCTCGGAAAGATAGGCAGTCAGTCTTCCGGGTGTGGAGGTTGAAGTGATTAGAGCCTTTTCAAAACTCTCGTCGCTACAGTTGAATGTAGAGGAGTTTTGTTTTAGGAATGCAATTTATTTGTTGGTCAATCATAAAATCATGAGCTCATTATGTACATGCAAATATAACAATTTACACACAGTTTATGGCATTTAATCACAACGGAAGGAGGATTTTAAGACTCCTTTTTGTTGGAATATAGATTTGTTTCTGGAATTGAAATTCATTTGATATTTCTTTTCTCATTTCTCTTGTAAACATGAATACTTTACAAATATTAATCACTATATATGCTTAAGTCCTGTGTTAAGGATTTTAGTATTTTTTTTTAAAAGAATTTCCTAAAAAAAAAACCAACGACAAAATAAAACAGATTGTTTTAAAATTAAAAAAAAAAATCGCAACATTATTTAAAAGAGTTACGCCCTCTATCAAGGCACTGGCTTCCATTCGGCTAAAGGATCTTAACTACAGTGGATGTATAAATGTCGAATAACCAAGGACCATATATCGTCATGGGTTCTGCATACTGTCGAATCAGCATAAATGGTAGTTCTGAGAAAAACGGCGTTTGAAAAAGTTGAGTTTATTTATGAATGCGTTTGTAATTAAAATGAAATAAAAAGGAAATGGCTATTTAAAGTGGTGTGTTTAAGAATGAATGGTTACTAACTTACGACCAGTATTCAAAATACCAGAAGAAAACAACTGTTTTCTTATTCAAAAATGCCCCACTGCTGAACTGTGATTGACAGTTTGTCAAAACCCAAGTTTGGTCTCGCTGTGCTCTAAAGGAGTCGAATACGGTATTCGACTGACTGCATGAAACCCGTTGATTCTAATGTTGGTATGGCGAGATTACTATAGCTACGGGTTTTACTATTTTAAAATGATTGGATGCCGATGATGCCACGATGATAAGAATAACGATGACGGTGATGATGCGTGACAATAACGATGAAAATAAGGGGAAACACGAGCTTGACTGACCGATATATGCTCACTGATCGTATCTTTAATTAGTCGCCAATATCTTTAATTAGTCGCCATATGTGTTAACTCATTTTTGCAGAGCAAAAAAACATAAATTCAGGTTTAATAAAGACGTTAGAAGGAACACAACATTGTAGTGCATGTTATTATAAAAAATTAATAAATCGTAGCAGTTGCAACACCACCATAAATATGGATCGAACTGTTCAAAAAATTGAGCTCAAGGAAGGAAAATATTTAAAATGTTAACTGGAATGTTTCATAACTCAAAAGGTTTTGGAGGATAAAAGTGGTCTATACAACTTTGTGACAACCCTATTTTTCTCGTTTTCTCAAATTTCAAATTAATTATATAGTTCCATCTTTCTAAAGTAAGTACACGCTGTATAAAAGTATACCAAACGTGAAACGAATTAACAGTAAATGGGAATATTACCACGGTGGCCACTTGTATTCAAAGGTGGATATGATGCGTGAAACAGAAAACGCCACGGAAAAAATGGTCTCTTTCTCAAAACAGGCGATTGTACGCGCGTTAATTGTTTGGGGGGTAAAAAACAGCAAAATGTGGAGAAAAGCGTATTTCTTTTTTAATCCTGAATTGTGATGTCCGGTTTTAGGGTACGTCGTAACACTCAATTAAGCAGAGATCAAAAATTATAAAGCAATGCAAGATAATAAAAAAAAAAAAAGGGTTATATTAAAACCATGCATTGATATGTTTATGGTAGCAAAGTGACAAAAATACTTTTTAGTTGGTAGCAAAAAACAGACAAAAATACGTGTTTATGTATGCTTTTAGTCGGTGGAAGTACTTGTTTATGATTGCATTTTGTAAGTCCCTGTTTCACGCACATATTCCACTTTGAATACAATTTGCCCCCCCCCGGGTTAAATACTCAATAGTAAAATCATAACATTATTCTAAACATTTAGAGGGCACTAAGCTCATACAAAACACTTCCCAAAACAATATCAATTTGTCCTGAAAAAGGGCGAGTTTTTTTAAATGATGTATTCTCAATGATTTAGTTGCGAATATATCAAGTTAACATCAAAAGAAAAATCAAACTGTCACAAATGGTTACCAAGTCTATTTTTCTAACACGGTTATTAAGGTGTGGGGTGTAAAACACCCCGAAGAATTCATTTTTTAAAGGCGAATATATGATTTTTGTTTCTGATGTTGGTACCGGTTGATAGCTTTGGTGCTCCGTTTTCTATTGCTTCCAACATGTCCTAGTATGGCGTCACAATGACGTCAAAGTTCACAAGTTGGCAAAATTGGTCATTTCCAAAGACACACATCAGAGTATAAAATGAAAAATTTAATTTTGCATCAAAAGAGGTAGGAATATTGGATTTTCTTGCGGGTTTTGGCCCCAAATGATATGGAAAATGACTAGTTTTTAATCAACATATAATTTTAGAGGCATAAAGTGCACAATATTAAAACAAATGAACTAATAACTAAAGGGTAATGCAGTATCATTTACATGTATAGGCGAATAATGTGCCCGAGGTCGGAAAAACTAAATAACGGCGTCTATTTTTTTAATTTTTTTCCGCCCGAGGATACATTGAGCCCATAGATGATAATACAAAACCTTTATTTCTATTCTATTAACTAAAACAACTTGATTTTATTTTGTTTGTTTGTTTGTATAGGTTTTAAGGTAATAGGCCTAATTTATGTGTATTTTGTATGCTGATGAATGAAAATAAATGATAAGAAAATGCATTAGCGGTAAACTGACCGATCAGAATGCTGCATTTTCAATAATGGGTAGTAGAGGTAAACCACTCCCCAGCAATCGACTTCGACGCTAACCCCGGTGACGGTGCTACCTTCACATTTGTTTCGCCAAAATGAGCAGAAGGATGTGAAATAATTATATGGAAGACTTAACGAAAGTTTTTAACGTTTTTGGCACCGGAGGAAAGTTTACCTGGGTGGTAACTCCTAACCTTTGGTAAAAAGAGAGTTAATGTCACTATGCCCCCCTAAAAGTGATAAATTTGGTTTATTTGTACAAACTTGGATAGTGCTTTTTCACGACGCACAGAACGTAGGTTTCAATTATTACAAGTAACATAAAATTAAAACACAAAAATTAAATGGTGAAAATAACATGACCAATCCCTCAGAAGCAAGGTAAATTTCACCGATTGCCTTAAAATCTTGATTAACCTCATTTTCGCTTTGGATCACTGAGTATCAATTTTTGTCCCGCGAATTACGTATTCGTTCCAATTATCTGGTGATTTGAGATATTTGGACACCCAAGGTTATCGAATACGTATTCGAGAATTGTTTGTTGAAACCGTTTTATAGCAAATGGGTGTTAATCTACTGGCGGGGTATTTTTTTGGTGGTTATGAGATGTAATTTCACTTTTATTTTTGGGTACAATTAGAGAGTAATAAAATGCACCAGAATCAACTATTAACTCAATTTTGGACCAAACTCAGATCGAAAACGCTTTGTCCGTGACCACAGATATCTGTCAATCTGTTGACCATTATATCGCCGAACAGAATACTTTGTTCTTCTAAAGACACCCTTCAGCTTACATACCCTATAACCAGGGACTTGGCTACAGTGATAGCAACTTTGACTTTTTACTACTTCTTCCACGGAGTTATATACTTACTTTGTTCGTTAAGTTATTTGCATTTGCACTTAACTTTGTAATGGTTAAGTTTTGTATTTTTAAGGCTTTTTCATCCTGCCAGCGGCTCTGAAGCCTTTTGGGAATGGCGCACTAATGCTTGTATGAATGATGTCACCGAATTCTAATATAAACCCCAAAGAAGGCCAAACGCCCGTGTTATTGAATAGGCCATCAACGCAACCGACTTCTTTCAGAACCTCGCTCCGCGCGTTTATGTATCCGTGTTGTATTTCCCCAAGGTTTGTTCCCATTTTCTGATCAGAGCCGTTCTTCTTCGCAATAATTGTGCGAAAACTAATCGATGGAAGAAACCATGCCTCTAAAAGGTTTTCTGCCATTCCTAATGCACAAAAATCTCCCAATGACCCCTGTTAATTTTACTTAAAGTAAAAGATATTTGCGTCAGAGCGCTATCATGTGGCATTAGTTGCTGTATTTTTCCCTAGCGTAATGCAACGAACGTAAAATAAGGAATTTTCCAAATTTTACCAGGGGAGCGATATGATTGGTTCCATTGCGTGGTGTCCAATAATTAATTGCGTATGTTCATTATAACACTTTTTGGCATCTTGAATCTGGTTACGCTGTTTGAGGGCAATCCACTTATCTGGTCTTGAGTAAGTGGCGTGGTCTAGCGTTTAGCAAGCTTACCTCTGGAGCAAAGGGTCCACGGTTCTAATCTCAGTGGGACCACTTGGCTGGATTTAATGCTGGAATTCAAGTTGGGATTTAATTTGTCTCCTAGATATTGATTAAAAACCTGAATACCACTTCTCTACATGTTTTCATTTGAATGGCAACGAACCATGAAAGCTTTGCACTACTAACCCATCCGGGTGTTTTTCGGTGTAGTTGTGTTTGGCTGTTGCAATATGGCGCTGTTTAGTTTAACATAAGTTGTAAAGTCTCGTATCAATTTGGCCTACAGGTTATTGATTATTATTATTATGGTCTATAAACAGAAGCCTGTGATGCAGGATGTATATTCTTAATTTGGATTGAAACCATTGTAAATGTTCTCTGTTGACAGTGACAGTAAATATTGAATACAAGATTTAAAAATATTATAAACTGAATCATAACCCGAGTCTTTACAAACAACCCCAACAAACACTCCATGTGCTAACTGCCATGGGTAACCGGACAGACCGTCCGGCCCGCACTTCTGATCTGATTACTACATTCCGCAATCCCATGAAACGCAGTTTAGCTGTTTTACCGCCTCCCTGCGGTCCTATCCTATACACCACGACAGACGCAATGGCTGCCAGAGGGTCGGAGATTGGACGGTATGCCTCATTCTCCTGTTAATATGTTTTATTGAACGCACCTCGTGCGTAACCAACGTGGCATGTATACTAACTCTGCCGAGAAGCACTTTTCATAAATTCTTATGATGGCGATGCATTTTGAACTGAGGAGCGGTAGGATGGACCGGATGGATGCCTGTATTTTGTGTGCGAGATCCACCTCCATATTTGAATGATTGTACATACCTCAACAAATATTCTTATATCAAATTAAAGTCAATTAATGAATACCTTCAAACGATACTTTAATGTATACACAGTATGTACTGTTTTGAAATTGATAATTAGGTAAAACAAGACGGTATGTGGCTGCGGGTAATAAACTGATAGCATTGGTTCTGTTAACGATTTTATTTGGTCTATCACAAGCAAAAAGAAGGAATTGGAAAACTAGACAGGGGCGACGCGATAAAGTACAAGAAGACAATTCTCGAAGCTCTTGTCTCAGAACCAAATAGCGCGTCACACCCAAAATGATGTAAACTGAAAATACGGAATAAAGTGATAATGAAGGAAAATGTGTAACGGCGGCAACCTTGACATGTATGGGGCTGGTGTCTATAAAACCAATAATCTCCATATACAACAAAGGGTAGGGCAAAAAATAATGGTTAATGCGAGGGGGTGGAGTGTTGTAAAATTCCACTTTCCATACCCAATACACCAAGAGGCAAAGCCCGAGTGACATAACATCATTATTTTACAGTTTCTCTAAGAAGTTGTGCATTTTTATATAGTATTGGCTAACTAAGTAAAAACCATTTCATTTAAAGTTATCTGGATGCGAATTTACAGAATAACACGAAATCACCTTCTATGCACATGAAAATAACCGATAAAACATCTGCATGTTCTGATATAAGAGAAGTATGAACTATTTTCTCATTTCGCATTAGAGGCAACACACTTCTATTTGACTAGTAACTATATTCTTTACCCATTAGTCCTGTCTTATTTCATTCTTTATCGTCCACCATGATACGTAGACTAATAAAGCCACATTGAGTCTTTGGCCTGTGACGATATTGCAAGTGAAATTCGTTTTTACGTATAAGAATCTCCTAGACGTCACATTAGGTCCGATTACATTTACCGTTAAAAGCAAGTTAATGGAAGTAGCATTTCGGAGTAATAACCTGTTCCATTTCCCTTTTTCCGCATACCGTGTGCAACTGATTCACTTTTCGATTTAAATTGTATTCTCGTGGGATCAATTGAGAATTTCACGGAAAAGTTTGTCACAGGTTCCTCTCTCTCTCTCGCTTCCTCTTTAAAGTTCCCTCCTCTCTTTCTCTTCTCCCCTTCCGTGGAATACGCATGTTAAGGGAATTAGTTTTTGGATAGAATATTTCTAGGTGAATTTAATTGAAGGGTAATCCCCATGCTGTCGCCACGCATGTGTCTGTAGGCCCGATCGTCTTACATTATCAACCTTTATAACTTCATTATCCTAGAACACGAATGCACTAGAATAAGCATGTGTATAACGAAATTGACAAATTGATATTCGGAACTCGCTAACAGACACACTTCCTTACATGCGCACATTTACATGGAAGGGGAGAAAGAGAGATAACTTAAAGAGGAAGAGAGAGAGAGAGGAACCCTGTGACAACTTTTCCGTGAAATTCTCACTCTCTCTCTCTCTCTCTCTTCCTCTGTAAGTTCTCTCTCTTTCTCCCCTTCCGTGTAAATGTGCGCATGTAAGGAATTTAGTTTGTTTGGATAGATTTTTCTAGGTGAATTTAATTGAAGGGTAATCCCCATGCTGTCGCCACACATCATATGTGTCTGTAGGCCCGATCGTCTTACATTATCAACCGTTATAACTTCATTATCCTAGAAGACGAATACACTAAAATAAGCATGTGTACAACGAAATTGACAAATTGATGTTCGGAACTCGGTAACAGACACACTTCCCACCACCATTAGCAACCGCTGAATTCCCGGACATTACAAGCCCTCAATGTGTAACTAGATCACAGAATTGATTGTTACAAAAACGAGGCTATCTTGTACGGTTGTTGAATGTAAATGAGGTTCCAACCTAAAACTCTAGATGTTTATTTTGGTGACGAACAAAATGCAATTCGCTTATGAGGTTTGTCACAGTTAAAATGCTATTCAAAATATAAGCGCAGTTTAAGGTAAGTAACTATTGCAAAGTTGCTTCAAATTATATGAGGGGATGCTTCAAAATTCAGCCATCGCGTACTCGTCGGTTACAGCTACTTTCTTTCGCTTGGAACTGGTTTCTATATTGCTCCGGGATGACGTCACTCTCGTTGAAAACAAACCGTATCACAGAGTTAACATCCGCGGATAGCAATAGTCCTTCAATTTTGATGTATTTTGTGATACATTATGGTCATAATGTCAACTGATATGACTGAAATAGTTTTATTTGTTACAATCTACAATTTTCCAGTCAATTTTCAAGTGTAAATCATGTTCTGCTGCCTGAAATAGTGGCTACCGCTGTTTGTTTACACTTTGGCGTGTCGACCGCTTGGCTAAACGGCATGATCATGCCGCTGTACATGAGTTCCCGGATTACTGGACTCACTCACTATTGTTCTAAAAATGAAATAGGTTCAACCGCCAAAACCGTCGGTGAGCTGGGGTTTGAATTACGACGCCTACCCTTCAAATGTGTATTTGTGATCCAAGCCATAATCGGATTTTACAAAGTTAACCCTCCATTGCCTGAAATTAGCGCGACTGACGAAATAATGGTTCGTGCAGTTTCTCACATCCTTGAACCTCGCCTTGAACAGTCTTTAGACATGTTAGATAGGTCAAACACGTGTCTGAAATATTCTTCAGTTAAATTTTTAATTGTGGGCTAAATTGTACTCAGTGGAAAGCAAGGCGATGGTCGTCGTCCGGCAAAATCAAACATGGCCGGTTTCGAGAGAGAGAGAGAGACGGCGATGCTTTAGGAGTGTGGATTAATTCAGGGATATGAGTTCAGACTTTCTGGTTCACTTTCAGGCTTGCTTATGCAAGGTTTTGCTTGAAATAATACATTGGAGGCTTATATTTTGGCGCATTTTCAGGCGCTCTGTGAGGGCCTCGCTTACATCCCTGAAAATTCGACAGGTTTGAATAGTAATCTAGTCTAATGTCACAGTGGTTAAAATTTTAACCAACAACCTGTTCGTAGTTTAACTAACATAACATTAACCAACATTGAGCAAATAGAACCATCTAGGGTGATTAAAATTTTAACCAACAAGATTAAAATTTTAACAGTTTAGTGTTTGTCTCATTTTCGGGAACGAAGTGTGAAAATAGTTCAAAAGCATCACCTTATGACACTGTTAATCACAGATACATACTCCATAAGATTTTGGAACTCACCAAGGATATCTGCTTGACTGAGCTAATCAAAGGATTGCTTTCAAACAGTATGTTCTTTGTTCAGCTAGGAGCGAAGAAGAGTCGATGGCGTAAGCTCAAGAATGGGCTACCACAAGGGAGCGTGCTTGCACCTCTCCTGTTCAACATCTATACCAACGACCAACCTAGGAGTGCAGGAACCTGTCGTTTTATTTATGCAGACCATCTTGGAATTAGTGCACAAGATGCAGACTTCACTATTATTAAAGAGGGACTCTCCAAAGCTTTGGATGAACTCACTCCTTACTACTAGGAAAACCACCTACGCGCTACGCGCACATCCACCAGTGACAACAGGTGTTGCTTTCTCTACGCAACGTGGAAGTCAAACACCAGCTTAATTGTACCTGGTCCGGTAAGATACACCCCTGGAGCACGGTGAGAACCCGATCTACCTAGGAGGTTAGTTACCTTGGACCGCAACCTCTCTATTATACGACTCACATCAAGAAGGACGAAGAGACGGAAAGAGAAGAAAAGTATGTTCACGCAATCATCTCTGAACAAACTCACTGGCCAAAGATGGGGTGCTCTCCCACATTACCTTAAGATCGACGGCACTTGCTCTGTGCTACTCATGTGCAGAGTATGCTTGCTCTGTATGGGAAAGATCAACCCATGCCAAGAAGCTTGGTTCAGCATTAAATGCCTCCTGCCGGCTTATCACAGGATGTCTTCGTCCAACACCAACGGAGAACTTATACATCCTAGCAGGAATTGCTCCCCCAGACATCCGTCGTTGTGTAGCGAGCATACAAGAGCGTAGCTGCCAAGTATCTAATGTGAAGCACCATACGTCTGGACAGAGACCTGTTGCCAATCACCTTAAATCCAGAGAGAGTTTCTTAAACAAAGTCCAACCTCTTGAATCAGTCTCTAAGGAGTATAAGAGAGTCGCATTGTGGAAAGAAAGAATTAATTGCTATCAACCAAGTAACATCTATTGGTATTGAATCTGGTGAGCATCTTCCACCTGGAGCTGACTCCTCATGGGCTGAATGGCGATGCCTCAACAGATTGAGAACCAGAACTGCCCGATCTAAAGTTTCCTTGCAGAAGTGGGCTATCTGGAAACAGTTCAAGACACTAGCTGTGGTTGTGGAACAGCACCACAGACAATGGAACATCTCTTGGTCTGCCCACTGTTGGAGCAACAATGCACAAACAAGGACCTTGCGGAATTCGGTGAAACAGCCAGACGTTGCACCCATCTCTGACTGGATCATATTTGAGAACCACTGTGTTTGGACACGATAAGAAGAAGAACCTTATGATATGTCACAGTTTGAAGTGATCAGTAGAAGCAATATGACATTGGATGTACCCGGTTCTGTTAATTGTGTGCTCTATTTAACACAAAGATACTCAACTAGCTGAAGAATAAGAATTATTCCTAATTATTTGATCGCCTATGTATATAATGATTTTACCCAATTTATTGACTTGTGTATAACTTACGTGGGGTAGGTTATAGCTGACAATCTTTGGCTTTTTCAACCATAACTCAAGTGATTATAGACTAACTGTTTTGATAAAACCAATTACCAAATTTTCAACTAATGAATACCTCTTCTGCCGCCTTTATTCGAAAGGTGGCACTATCCGTAGGGGAAACATAAGCCTTTCTACACCGACTTGGCTTAAGAGCCAAATTACTTCAACCATAATCGATCAATATCTCTCGAAAACTCATCAGAACGTGTATAATTCTGAATTGGCGTGCAATTTTAAATTGAAAGCAAATCAGGTCACACGCTACTAATACATTAAAGCAGCAGGAGAGAGAAAGAGAGGGGGAAAGAGAGAAAGGCAAGAGAAGGGGAGAAGGGAAGTGAGGGAGAAAGAAGGAAAGATAAGCGAGATAGAGCAATAATTAACAATAAAAAAATACAAAAGGAAGAGGGTAAACATTTGCTGCAGATCTATACACGAATTCAACGTGTCTCCAAAGGTTCCTCCGATAGACTGAAGAAAATAATACCGAAATTAAAAATTAATCACGATTCTGCGTGTTTAATTTCTGCACAATACGTGCAATTAATTTCGGATTTTTGATACACAGCCTACTATGTAACAATATAGCTTTGGGATCCATTTGTGGTACCACTGAGGTCGTTTTGCGTTTTATTTTATTAACTTCCGGTGGTTTTTAACAAATCAAAAGGGGCGTCAAATGTTATATCATTAATTAAAACGGGGTCTCCAAAAAGTCCATTAACTACACAATCATAAAAATAACAGGTTTTCCTGTTAGAGCACTGTTAAATAGAACACAAACATACTAAAATGTTGCAACGTGATGTACATCTAATTGCACAGAATCATGATAAAAATATATATTCACTTAATTGCACAGAATCATAGATGATTCAGTACTGAGTCTGTAATGTTTGTTCACTTCATTTCGTTACGGTACTTTAAATTAGATTTTAAAAGTTTTTATTCGTGGACAACATCGATCCATACTACCGGAGCGACGATACGGTAACGATAGCTGTGTCCGTGGTTTGTGCTGTTGACAGGAGCAAAGTATCGTGACTTTTATCGTGCCTCGTATCGTATCGTGAGCTCAAGTGTCACGATATGCATATCGGTGCAAACTGGATTGCTCTGCTTAGGAAAAAAGTGCTTAAATAACCCTAACCCGGGAGGAACTGAAGGAGTGAGGGAAGAGGGGAACAAGAAAAGTCGCAAACTCGGGTGGGATTCGAACCCAATGACCGGGGATAGCACGCTTCGGCGGTGTCGCTGGCCCGGCCAGCGATTTCGTGCCCATATGAGTCTTGGTTTGATGACGTCATCGCTACTTTCTGGACTTAGTGCATTTTTCTCAATTAACACAGTGAGTTTTGGTGAGCTTTAGCTGTGCTAGGGTTAAAAGCTTGGCATCTGTTGAAAAGACCAATTCAAAAAGTATCTTCTGTGCATGTTTATATCGAGTTTGTGTTCCCAATATTACTGCAATCACAACCATTTGAATGAATGGGCATTTCAAAGTTTAACAGTCATCTCAAGCATAAAATACATCAATTTCAATAGATGGTCATTCATTCATTCGTTCGTTCGTTCATTCATTCATTCATTCATTCATTCATTCATTCTTTTTAAGAAACTAATTATAATTATATTTAACAACATGAATATGAAACTTGAAAAGGCCAAAAAACAAAATAATAGTAAATTACTAGTACACGGACATGACGAACGAAATAAGGGTGCTGACCTGACCAACATTACAATAAATACATAAAAAAATAGTTATTCAGCTTTAAAATAACACTTAATGAGCTGGGTTTTTTCAGGGTTTTATTTTAAAAACACCTATGGATGGGAACTGTTTCAGATGGTACGTAATTCAACGAATTCCATACGAGGGCCCCTTGGATCCTAATGGTGTTTTCAGCGAGTCCGGTGTTTGTCTGTCTAACGAACAGGTCCTTAGATGATCGGGTGTCATAAATATGGACGTCTTGTCTGGTCAAGAAAAATGCTCATGAAAGATGTTTGGAGGAAGAAGGTCATAGTGGTATTTATATATAAATTGGGCGGTATTGGTTGGTTTCTTTCTTTCTTTCTTTCTTCCTTTCTTCCTTTCTTTCTTCCTTTCTTTTCTACTACTGTTCAACATCGATCATGAGAAATTCCAATTACTTGTAAAATAATCTTTGTAACTAAACTCTTTATTTTCTTCTTCATCTACTTCGCTTGATTCACATACAAGCTACACAATTTTATACAAAAATTGGAGATTATTAAAGGGGAAGTCATTAGAGCAAAGACAAATGTGCAGACATATGAACCAAAACTACAATTATCTTCATCTACATGAAAACTATTTTGATGTCTAGATTGTATATACTAATATCCGATTTTACTAACAAAAAGCAATTGCAAGTTTTCCCTCTGTCTTAATGGTCTTAATGCAGCTAGCACCTGTCAGATCAATGTCTTTAAACATGTTAATAGAAAACAACAAAAGTAATGGTATGAGAGCTGCTGACCACATTCTTTTGCAAATCTTCCAAAAAGCTGCCTGCCAGATGCACAGTTGAATGGTAAGCAGTGATTTCAATGCCACCAAATAGCAACCTTAGAATAAAGTATATTAATTTCTTCGCTGAATTTTCACACAATTTGAACACCCAAATTAATTTAAGTAGAAGTGTTGAGGGTATTGGTTCAGTTAGTTTGTTTGAATATTTAATTTGTTAGATCTCCCCTTTACCGATATATACCTGTAAAAATTATTGTACCCATGTTATATAAAAAAGCCGTGAATATAGATTGCACTGCTTAATAGATTAACTATAAAACCAATTCCGCTCTGTTTTTCATTTTACATAATATATTTTTAAAATGCCGATTTACACAACGACTACTCAAAGGTTTGAGTTTCAATAATCGGAGTGATAGAGTCAACTTTGAATTAAATTTTAAATCGGGAAGCGAAATCCGAGCTGAGATGCGCATTTCTTTCGTTTAAGATTATCACATTGTAATTTAATTTTTCAGTCAATGTGGTCATAAGCCAGCCAGGTGATATATTTTCTATGAATAAAAACATTTGTATAGGTATATTTTTAGTATAATTGGGTTTCTATATTATCCTCGTCAGAGTCTGCAAGGCACCACATTATCAAAATAATGCATTCTTAGAATTTCGAGTATTTGCTGGATCCAAAATCGTTGTGTCGCCAAGTCTGATCTTCTGCATCAAAAACAAATTGCATATGATTAGAAATTTTTTTTTTGTGGGCAAACGCTGGATTTGTGTTCTTCAAGTTCAATATACGTTTCAACTCAATAGCAGTGTCGTATGATTTACGGGTCCCGCACCACACCTTCCAGACGTGATGGTTTTCATTTTTGGAGTACAGACCTAGAGATAATAATAATAAAAATACACTTATAATCAAAACCACTTTTTTCAATATTTTTTTGGAAAAAACAATTGCATCAACAAACAGTTATAAAAACAACAGTGCTAATATAAGCGAAAATAAACACCTGTACGGACTCAACCGACCTAGATTTCACGGTGTTTTGGGAATTATTTTAAGACCTAAAATGCTGTATGACATGAAAAAATCAGTTATTTGGCAATGGATTGATTTAGAAAAGAAAAAACAGTAGGAGAGTGAAAATATTGGTAAATTTTCTTACGAAGTTTTAGTGTCATTTAGCTCACCAAAAATCTACTCGAAGAATCTGGTCTCTAGTAGCCTATGCTAATTATCATGCATATTCTTCTAAACGAGAGGGGGACGACATCATCGATCTATTATCGTGCTCCCCCTTTCAGTTCAAAATGCTTTCGCAGGGAATTTAGAAACTCATATCCATCGTATTAGATTTCACAGATCACTAAGTGCTTTTGTTTTTGATTTGTTTGTTTGTTTGTTGGTGTAGGGATGATATCGATTCAGACAGGTGCAATGGTGGGGTAGGATCTCAGCGGTCAGGTGCGATCCTGCCAGAGAAAGACGGATGTCACATCTATAAAATGAATGGCAAAGTCCAGTGGCGTTATTACCGGTGAGTACGCATGTTTGACGATTTTGATAAATTGAACTACAGGAAAGTCAAAAATGGAAGTTTGCTCATTTTGTCGTCGTTTAATAGAAAATCTAAAAGGAAATCTCTGTCAAACGTAATATATCATCGCAACGAGCAATGTCTGAAGGTCTAAATTAAACAAGGCGAACTCGTATTACGCGATGCAGTAAAAGATTGTTCCCGCCGATGCGCGAGCCGAACATGCGATAAAAACGCTACAACCCCCACCCCCTATTCCCACATGCCCCCACACCGCACCCCTCCCCAACGAACCGCAAAAGCGCACCCCCTCCCCAAACAACCCCACTCACCATCCCCTCCCCAACACCCCACCAACTCCAAACAATTTTACAACCCCCACCCCTGCAACACCCACCCCTCTTAACACCCTCAACACACAACCCCACGCAACCCCCACCCCCACCAATTACCCCGTAACAAGCCTCCCCCTTCCCCAACACCCTGCACACGCCACTCCCCACTCCCCAAACCCCACAAGACCCTACCCCCCCCCCGCAAACACTCCCCAAACAGCCCGCAACACCCTCAACCTCCCGCAAACATCCCATCCCCTCCAACACCCGCAACACCACACTCCCACACCATGCAACAACCCCACCCCCTCCCCAACACACTGCCAACACAATTACCCCTCCACAACCACCCCACTCCTCCCCAAACAACCCCACCCTCCCCAACACCCGCAATACCAAACCCGCCCAACACCCCAACCCCTCCCCAAACCACCCCCTCCCCAACCCCACCCCTTCCCCAAACACCATTACCCTCCCCAACACATACCCCCTCCCCTATGGCATAGTAGTATCATGTAGCGAAGGAATTTGTGCCTATCCGATGTACTATTTCAGAGAGACGGAAATAATGCATATTTAATTAGCTCATTGGCATACCTAAGAGCGCATACATCACATACTTCGAATTGCAAACAAGATGTGCCCCATGATCAGGCTTTCGTTCAGCGCAGGAATTTGAGTATCCGATTGTACCGGTTCGAATAATAGCAATTACGCTGTTTTTTTTTTTTTCATGTTGCATCTTAATTAGCTCATTTGCATCCTCAATTTGGCCCGAAATAAGCCCAAACTCTAATCAGGTCAGAACTCTTCAGCCCGTTCCTTCCACCAAGTTTACATGCCTA
This sequence comes from Ophioderma brevispina, assembly GCA_023653785.1. Classification (NCBI taxonomy): domain Eukaryota; kingdom Metazoa; phylum Echinodermata; class Ophiuroidea; order Amphilepidida; family Ophiodermatidae; genus Ophioderma; species Ophioderma brevispina. The sequence goes on along the minus strand of JAMKCH010006427.1, from coordinate 66,004 downwards.
CGGAACTCCAGAAAACTTGTAAACGGCCGTGCAGAACCATTGTCCATAAATTATTGCAAATTAGATACTTACATTAGATATTTTACACCCAAAATCAATTAGGTCAAAAACTCACCCACCCGCTTCTTCCACCAAGTTACACCATTGTCGCACTTACGGATACTCCAGATAAATGGTATAAAAGTGGGTTAAAAATTTTATCACGGACGACGGACGGACAAACGGAAGAAACGGACGGACAAACGGACGAACGGGACGATGGCTCATTTTATAGTCCCCATTCCGAACACGTTACGGCGGGGACAAAAAGAATTTTTCAATTTTGATATTTTAAGATTGTTATTATTACTCATTTGAACCAACTCATCCATTTTTTTTTGACATGTGAAACATATGTTAAACTGATAGTACAGAAAATGTTTTTTTCCATCGCCGCTGTGGAAATTCTGGACCAACATTAGGGGAATTTTGGACAATTTAATATCCAAAATGCGTAATTAAAATACCAAAGTGTTTAAAAATCAATTCAAATCTATACTCGTAGTGATATGAATGAGTTTTGTTGGGGCAGGTCTTGTTTGTGTATGTGTGCATTGTGTTTGCTTTGTATGAAACTTCTTAGTGTAGGGATGATCACATAGCGCACTTATTGCCTCTCGATCACCTCCTCAATATCATTGTTTCTGATTGATGATGATTGATAAGGCTTTTCACATTCAACAGCTTACGATTCGACTTTTGCAATCGATCGCTACGCAGATAATGACCACGGACATGGTATATTACAGCATAACGCATGAGATCTGACGGGACTGTACTACAAGCCTGTTGAATTTGGCCATTCTTAAACGTTGATAAACGTTGGTGTATGGACATGAAACTTGGTGGGCGGGGTCGATTAATTGTTGATGCCGAAAATTGTACTGTATAGATGAGGTGACATCAATGTTTACAAAAACAAGTTAGCACCTGGTCTACTGACATGTTAAATGTACGAAGAATATGCCCATACAGTTACAGCATTCAATAGCCTTATCACGCCTGATTGAGCGCGAATTTTAAAAGCACAAGCCTTGCATGTACTCACGCATACTGCCGGGCAGTGCTTTGTTCGTTGACCGGTATTGACGTCACATGTCACCTCATGTATAGCAACATTTTCTTCAACGCGAAGTATGAAACAAAATTAGATGTCTTGCATTCAATAAAATCGTTTATGAAACCTAAAACACATGCATAGAGTGACATCAATTATTCATTGACAAGGTTGCGTTTTATTCATAAATTATGAAAGATCATAATTCAATTCGAAATAAATTCAGCCCCTTTCAATTTGATATATCCGTTAGGATTTGTAGTTGTGCATTGCTATTGCAATTAACTTCCTCTGTGTTTACATCCTATGGGTTGCCAGTTGTCTATGTAAGCTTCATCAACCTATCAAACATCTCATTAACGTTTTGTATGGAAAGCTTTCGCATTCCACAAAGGTTCCACAAATAAATCACGTTTAATACATTCATAAAATAAAGTGATATATTTCTTTCTCTTCCCATGCGATCTTGTATAAAATTTGCCCGTAGCTGTTAGAGCAACGCGATTCCTAATACTGATATAGACTTCAAATTTGTTTTTCATCTTTTTCCCCTCAAGGATGATCAACTCTGAATAATTAACCGAGTCAACCATAGACAATCTCATATGATTGGAAGTAGTCTTGGTAACGCTGTATTTAAATCGTATACTGGTTAGCATGGACCTGTTTGGTATATCAAAACACCTCTCGGTGTACACAAATTGACGGGCGCCCCGGAGACGTTTTCAAAACACAAGGTGCTAATTATTGTAGAAAGCGACTGTCTCGAACCCTCTTCTTTCACAATCATAAATACGTCATGTTGCCTGATAGTCTTTATCTTAGGGCGTCTGGAGCTTCACAAGTGCTTAATGGAATGTTATGCAGTAATAATACATTTAATACCTTCCAGGTTTGGGTAGACGTTTCATATAGAAGTCCCATTGATGCAAATGAGGTATTACCATTCATTCCGTCAAGCGCTACTACTCTACTGCGCAACGTCATATGCGCATGACGGAATCAATTGTAATACCTCATTTGCATCAATGGGACTTCTATATGAAACGTCTACCCAGGTTTGAAGGGGCCGACTTGTTTGGATTATAACGATCAGTTTCACTATTTAGGTTATCCAGAAAAGAGGGGATTAGGAGGATTACTTAAGAGGTGTTAACGATCAGGTAGAACGCATCCAGAAATGGAACATCGTTTTAAGAATGGCACGTCCAATCAGTGTGATTCTCCAGTGTCTATCCCTGAAGCTTAGCTATGTTTGGTAACCGGGGACCTAGCCCTACGATTTAGTTCTGGGATCTTGCTATCTTGCTAAAGGGTTTGCTCACTGGTTTTTCACGTATATCAAACGCGTAAACCGGATATGAAATAAATTAGAATATGTCTGGCATCAAAAAAATAGTTTAGGAACATAAACACATGCATAGAGTATCATGAATTATTCAGTGACAGGTGCGTTTTATTTCATTAAATTATGAAAGATCATAATTCAATTCGAAATAAATTCAGTCCCTTTCAATTTGATATATCCGTTAGGTTTTGTAGTTACGCATTAATATTGCCATTTACTACCTCCGTGTTTACACCATATGGGTTGGCAGTTGTCTGTGTAAGCTTCATCAACATATCAAACATCTCCTTAAGTTTTGTATGGAAAGCTTTCGCATTCCACAAGGTTCCACAAATAAATCACATTTAATACATTCAGAAAATGTGGATTATTTTCTTTTTTCTTCCCACGCGATCTTGTATAATATTTGCCCGTAGCTGTTAGAGCAAAGCTGTTCCTAATAAGACTTAGACTTTTTCATCTTTTCCCCCTCAAGAATGATTAACTCTGAATAATAACGGTCCGTTAAAGACAATCAAATAGGTCTTGCAACGCGTCATTTAAATCGTCTATGCTTAGCTATGGAACCTGTGGGTTATATTAAAACACCTATTAGTGTACACAAATTGAACGGGCGCCCCGGAGACGTTTCAAACACAAAGTGCTAAGTAGTGTGGAAAGCGACTGTCTCGAACCCTCTTCTTTCACAATCATAAATAGGTCATGTTGCCTGATAGTCTTTATCTTAGGGCGTCTGGAGCTTCACAAGTGCTTAATGGAATGTTATCAGTATAATACATTTAATACCTTCCAGGTACGGAGGGGCTGACTTGTTTGGATTACTACGATCAGTTTCACTATTTAGGTTATCCAGAAAAGAGAAGATTAGGAGGATTAGGAGGTGGGAACGATCCAGGTATAGAACGGACATCCAGAAATGGCAACATAGTTTTCACAACGGCACGTACAATTGTTGTGATTCTCCAGTGTCTATCCCTGAAGCTTAGCTATGTTTGGTTACCGGGTACCTTGCCCTACGATTTAGTTCTGGGATCTTGCTATCTTGCTAAAGGGTTTGCTCACTGTTTTCACGCATAATTCTTTTTGCAATAATTTAAAAAAAAAAAAAAAAAAAATTAGGAATAGGTCTTGCATTCAAAAAATAGTGTATTACAAACTTAAAACACATGCATAGAGTATCATGAATATTTCAGTGACAAGGTTGCGTTTTATTCAGAATTATGGAAGATCATAATTCAATTCGAAATAAATTCAGTCCCTTTCAATTTGATATATCCGTTAGGTTTTGTAGTTACGCATTAATATTGCCATTTACTACCTCCGTGTTTACACCATATGGGTTGGCAGTTGTCTGTGTAAGCTTCATCAACATATCAAACATCTCCTTAATGTTTTGTATGGAAAGCTTTCGCATTCCACAAGGTTCCACAAATAAATCACATTTAATACATTCAGAAAATGTGATATATTTCTTTTTTCTTCCCACGCGATCTTGTATAATATTTGCCCGTAGCTGTTAGAGCAACGCGATTCCTAATACTGACATAGACTTTTCTCTTTTCACCTCAATGAATGATTAACTCTGAATAATTAAGGGTCAGTAAAGACAATCTCAAATAGTCTTGGCAACGCTGTATTTAAATCGTATACTGGTTAGCATGGACCTGTTTTGGTATATCAAAACACCTCTTAGTGTACACCAAATTGACGGCGCCCGGAGACGTTTTCAAAACACAAGGTGTGCTAAATGTGGAAAGCGACTGTCTCGAACCCTCTTCTTTCACAATCATAAATACGTCTGTTTGCCTGGCGTCTGGAGCTTCACAAGGGTGCTTATGCGATAGTTATTTGCAAGAGTTTTAATTAATTTACATTAATACCTTCCAGGTACGGAGGGGCTGACTTGTTTGGATTACTACGATCAGTTTCACTATTTAGGTTATCCAGAAAAGAGAAGATTAGGAGGATTAGGAGGTGTTAACGATCAGGTAGAACGCATCCAGAAATGGAACATCGTTTTAAGAATGGCACGTCCAATCAGTGTGATTCTCCAGTGTCTATCCCTGAAGCTTAGCTATGTTTGGTTACCGGGTACCTTGCCCTACGATTTAGTTCTGGGATCTTGCTATCTTGCTAAAGGGTTTGCTCACTTATTTGCACATTGCAGCAATTTTGCAAAAGATATCAATACATATCCTGGCTATCCTGATTCTAATCTTATAGATCAATGTCATTCATATGGTGGGCTCATACTTCATCAACAGACGTGGTGCGTTTGGCCTTTCAAACATGCTTTGCCCGGACTGCAAAACATTACACATTAAAGAAAAGCATGCGCGCAAAACTAGCGTCGTCCGAAACAACTGACAAAGTAGAACCCCGCATAATGGTATCAGGTTACAACACTGACCTTCTGCCTGTGTGATTTCTCACCACATTTAAAAATGACCGTAAATATAACGTTTAAACTGGCAGCTGGTACTCGAAGCGTGAAATAACTAGTATGAGTCCCAGTGCCATGTTTTTATTATTAAAACGGACGTTTTTATTATATTTTAGAAGTGCAGGATTTTTCCACAAAAAAGGGAGACTGACAGGTTGTGCGGATACAATGATCAGCAAATTGGTAAGCTGCGTTTTCTGATAATTGATGATACTGTAGAACGTCTCGATAAATGATGCTGTTAGGAATGTAGATCTTCAGCTGAGATTCAGCACTCCAATTTTAAAACTGTGTGTATATATCATCCATCGTAGTGATGGACATTGTCTCTGACCCCTATAACAAGATACTTTCCTCACAGGTGTTGAAGAATCTAATCTTAGTGGATCTACCAAGTTCAGACATCCATATTTTGGGTGGTTTATTACAAGCATTCCAAGCCGGTGCTTTCTCACATCTGAAAATCTTAAGGAATCTAGGACGTACGCCTCCAGCTGCTTGAATGTCTATTACTCATTTGATGGTCTGTTACATTCAACATTATAGGAATGATGAGAGGGAGAGTCTTTGTTTGCCTTCATCATGTTCATTAAGCATCAGACCTGCGCATTGGATGCTGCCTCTACACTTTGTAACAAGGACTCTGCTTTGCTGGCAGGTCAATGTCGTCAGCAAAGTCGAAGTCGTGAAGGCAGAGCTCGAGATGACGTCTGCTCCTTGTGTGCTATAGTTGAACCTCTGCTTAATTGTGTATGGTTGTTAGTCTTTATCATGTTTATCATGCATATGACGCCAATGCCCAAACTCCCAGTGTATTCAACCTTTACATGTATTAGACGGAAAGTCAATATTGACCAATCCGATGAACTAGACATGCAAACATATTTATCATTTCTGCACACAAAGCCATCCCCTTATAGAACTTTATGGTTCTGAACTACACCACAAGCCATTTATATGACATTAACTTTTTATGTGAAATTCCCATGGGCAATCAATTGAACACCGAAAACTTGCATTTTAAAACATTTTTAAATAATCTGGGCAATAGCAATGATTCCACTTCAAATATCCCGTTAGCGAAAGGGAACCCGAAGACATATATCGCTATCTATAATGTTGAGGTACACCCATAAATCCTGTATAATCTGTCCCAAGACGTTTCTTGTTTCTTTTCGAAAGACGCATTACCTGTCTCTTAATAGGCGTGTGGCCTTAATGCATGCTTTAAAATTAAGCCACCTAAATAAGTTTACAATCAAGTCATGCACGTTCCTCTTGACATGCCCGCGGATCGGTGTTATTTTTCAACACGTCATGACTTATCCCTACTGCGGCACAAGCCTCTGGGTCGTGTTGATGCAGTATTGGAATGATCAAAACCTAAATTCTTAACAAGGTGATCTGTTGACTGGTTTAAGTAGAGGCTGCATAAAGTACATTAACAGTTTCAATACCCTATCACGTCTGGTAAAGCCGGCAGCGGCCTGTAGAAAAGGTGTTACAAGTATAAAGCTAATATATGCTTTAATATTTAATCGATAATGCTTTAGTCATAATTGGTAACTTGTGAAAGTTGTATGCTATTTTAAACCTTGTGTCTTACATTCCCTGTGTTTAGTATTTAGAGTTACGGTGTTACGTTGGATAAGGGTTCATGGTTTTCATAGTTAGGGTGAGAATAAGTATCGAGGTTAGATTAATCTGGTAATGGTTGCGATTGGTACACTCCCTCCTGATAAGTATCCCAAAAACCTTTCCGAAAACCATTTCACAGAAAAAAATGAAGAGCACGCTTCAAAAGGTGACCAAATACGGCATATGTTAAAAGTAATTTCCCTCAAATCAAATTTAAAACTTCTTGACCTTTTTTCTCCTTTTTGTGGTCAAATTGGAAGAAAATCGTGAAGGCAATATTCTATGATGGCCATTCCGTTTAACAGATTATTGTCGTTTAAAAATCAGGTAGAAATGGAGATGGCGGCGTAAAACTCTTGCTTATGTCTTGCAGCGTGTATGTGCAAGTACACGTACGACTTTCCGGTCAAAAGTAACGTACTAGGCTTTCAGCCTGCAAGATTTGTAACTTGCAATCAGAATATAAATTGAAAAGTTGCCGAGGCCTTTTTCGTCGTTTTAAGTGGCTAGCTTTTAGCGCCAAAATGACATTGCCGCCATCAGTCGTGATTGCATATCGTGTGCAGTTTCTTTCGTCTATATCGATGAGCAATCAGTCGTGAAATCGAAGTATCGCCAAACCGCGTAAAAATCATGCCGTATTAGATTGAACGAAAATTGTTTAGTGTCATAATTTATTATTTTGTGTCCCCTTGTTAAACATTATAAATGATCAAGACTCTTTTACTATCATTTCCACGTGCGGTAACGGTTATTATTAATCAGTTGTACTTACTGCTGGTGAAATCGTAGTGCTTTATTTGACTCGTTCACACTAATCTACCATAATCAAACAAATTGAAGCTGTATTGTCTATATTGTACCGCAACACTGGGGGACAGCGCTATAAGTTTTTGAAAACAAAAGCATAGTGACTACTTATTCTTTGTTGTAAGGTAAGATGGACTGTTTAGCTAATGTTCCTGAAAAGTTTATAAGGTAGAGTCAATATATTTTAAGTGTAAGACCCCAGAAAATAAGTAACCGAAATCAAGTAACCCTGCAGGACCCTTTTAACTAAATGAGGCGCTATTAACAACATACGGCACTGTACGTTTTGCGCCCAGAACCACAATCTGAATCTCTACGTCCCACACCATTTTCTTTTTTTAAAGACAGGTACGCAACAGATATTGACTATGAAATGTTTCCATTGGTAATAATGCTAATAAACAATGGCATTTTAACACACTTAACAGATTGGATTAGGAATGTATAATCAACCAACTCTTCGTCTTGTCCAAATTAGACAGCATTGGATTAGAGCTTATCATCATCATCATTTTGTGACGGCACAAAAAGAGTTTCTTTAAACCCACAATTTCATGACAGATGAATATACTGAATATTGTTATTGAGTTTTTTTTTTTTTGTGTTGAAACCATCTGTTTTACTTTCAGCAAGTTTTATAAGTAACATTAATTTTCATACAGCAAGTTGCAGTCCCAATGCATTTAAATCCTGGTCTATGACTTAGTCTAGTTTTATATTCTCTTGAAACATATTTTAATCACCAAAAGATTAATTTTATTGTGTCATTATTAGTTAACTAATAATATGTCATGCTGTTTTACACAGGAGTCTAAGTTGTGGTCTGCAATATATTTGGACACGTCAATTGTTTGATTGCAATCAATTTGTATTTGCCATTCTTTCGTCATCCATCTTTTGTGGTTACCAACCTCCTCTTTTTGTAGAAATGGGCCGCAGTTACTGATTGTTGGGGTCAATCTTAAAAACTATTGACTCTATCACTATGATTTTGTCAGGGATGTTTATCTAAACAGTTTCTATCTTACCATTACAATAGAACAAGTAATCATGTGTTTTTGGTCAAAACTTATCGGATGCTGACAGTCTTGCGTTTTTTTTTCTGGACACACTGTATGTAGAAATTCATAAATCTAAGATGCTTTAGGGTTAAGATGAAAAAACGTCGAAATCGCAAAGAGAATCCTTTTGTTTTTGCAAGAATTTCATCACCTACTATTTAGTTTTAAATTTAGCCTAATTCATTGGTGTCAGAGATATGATATTCACCTAAGGCGTCAGCATATACATATATCTGAACAGTGTTAACATCATCCAACGCCGCAAATTAAACAACAAATGATCATTACAATAAAAAAAAATGCAAGACTTAATACTCTTGACCAGAATACTGAAGCTGATGAGTGACATGTTGAGTGTGTGCTCGCGCGAGCGTATTTGTGGTAGTGTGTGTGGTAATGTATCGGTGCTTGAGTTGATTTATTCTTTTACAATTGGCATGACATTTGTTAATATTATGGGCTTATTCACTTTGCGAAATGAAACGAAACGAAACGGTTCATTGCACACCCATTGGTTTATTATGAGGAGCTGCAACCCAGGTCAAACATCATCGTTTACCCCCTCACTACAGAAAAGGTTTGACACCCTTGGTAGTTAGTATGGACCCTTATATCAACTCTCTAGGTTAGGGTAGTACTGTCTCAGTTCAAATTGTGGTGTCCCACTTTTTTCAATAGGGCGAATTTTAGTTTACACAGGGGTCAAACTTTTAAAAAGGTTCCATCATGTTGAAATGGATGCCATATTGTCCGTCTAGTCATAAGAATTTTCCAAAAATGTAAGTTTGTAACCAACTATTACCAATGGTTTTTGGAGTTATAGGTAAAATGGCTAAAATGGTAAAAAGGTAATTTTTATTGTACAGGTCCAACAAATCGGAAGTTGCTTTCAAATTTTTGTTGCAAATGATTGACGTTTTGTTTCATCGAGTAATGAGTCAAAATAAGGAATTTACAACAGACAATATGCAAAAAACTCAAAAATTAAAAAAAAAATATGACATAGGTCAACATACCCAATTGGGTGTTGACCTTTTTTGCCCTTAAATCTCCGTAGTAAGCATTTAACATAATCAAACTATACCTTTTTATGAGTCATCTAGCCTCAGGCAAAACTTGCAATTATTTAAAATATAATCAGATTACCTTTATAATGTTGACCCCTGTACCATTGAAATTGACCGTTTTTTACCAGTTTAGCCATTTTAACCTTATAACTCCAAAACCAATGGCCGTAGGTGTACAAACTATACATTTTTGGAATCCTTATGATTATGGACAATACTGGCATACATTTCAACATGATTTGGGGAATTTTAAAAGTTTGACCCCTGTGTAACTAAATTGGTCCCTATTGAAAATTGATCCACAAATTGAGATTACTACCTACCCTGCATTGATGTAATGGTCCCCTACTACACTACCCACAGGTGGCAAACTTTTCTGTAGTGTGAGGTACACGAACTCCTTAAATTAAGGCCCCTAGGATATTCTGCTCCTCCTCAATATCCGCTTACTCTATTGAGTCATCAAGTTACACTGACGAACGCTAAGTTACACATGGACGAAGTACAGTTACACATGACGAAAGTAAAGTACACATGATGAAAGTAAGTTACACATGACGAAAGGTAAAGTGCATGCTACTAATAGTTCGAAGCTGGTTCCCTTTAGTTTTCGTTTTGCAATCATACGCAATTTGTATGAAATACATACAGCGGTAATCCCTTTCCACACTCATTCTATGTCCCCTAAACCTATCAACAACTAAGTTTCCTTTCAGATTGCGGATCAACACGAAACCATTTCTTTTGCTGAAGCAATTGTATATTTGGCTTCAATACATTGTGCAAGGCAACGGATCACTCTCACTTTTTAAATTTTACAGAAAAGGAATACAATTGCCATTTTGCATTTAACGTTATCCTTTCCATTTCAAGTTAAATCGAAAGTTTTAAAGTTTGAGAGGATTGTCAATTCCCTTTTTTTTTCAGGCGCTGCTCGCTATCAATCACTTCTTTTCTCTAGTCGAAAGATATTTATACAATTAAATGCGAAGTATTCTGTACACGTTTCTAATTCTTATGTTTCGTTGGAGCTCTCTTTCGAATTCTAACAAGCTGTACCTAAACAAAGAATAGAACTTGCACTTGTTTCTACGCATATTGATATTCTATCATGTCGTCAGACGTGCTTTGGATGTTCTGTAAAAGTCAGGATTTATTTAGAAATTCAACTCCTCACACAAATTGGCGCACCTGGTCGTAAAAAGAGCCATGTACTTACATTAAGCCTCCTTACGTTATAAATATTTGAAGACAATTGATGGCAGGCTCGTCATGTTTGCAATGCTTTATTATTAGTTTTCTCTTTTAGCCTGTTGACGCAGAATGTCAGACCAATATCCTGGCATTGTGATCGCGATTGTTTTGTTAAAGGGTTCTTTGACCTTCTCGTAATTCTGATCAAAATGTACACGCTGAAAGTGTCATCGACACGTGTGTTGAATCTAGGCACGCGGTCACCCTGGCAGACTTGTTTGTTCAGTGATGATGTCTTTCCTATAGGAATATCATTGACTGTCTTCTTTCACTCTCTTAAAGCAATACCGATTTACAACATTCTAAGTACTGTCTTTGATAGTTTAACTCGGTCACCTACGTGACATAAAACAGCGTTCGAAGTGGTTCACTCTGATATGTATTAGCGAGAGAGACAACCCATCGGGTGGGGAGGAGGTTTGGTTTAACGTGCTTTAAGCCTCCTACTGGCTGCGATAAAGCGCTTACTGTGCGATTGAGCACTGTCTACCTACTACTGGCCCTACATCTGATCTTTATATTTCAAGTGTTCTTACGGCCGCAAGACCAGTTTGGTTTGGAATGGACAATTTAATTCAAATTTAATAAATAATAAAGTAAATGTAGTAATTTCTAGGTTTTATTATTTTGTTAATTTTAACACTTTATTGGACTGAGGGACGCACAATTGGATTTTCCGGCGATTATCATTAGGCTAGCCTGTCATCCTATGACCCAACGACTTTTTGCAATTCTTCGCCTGTATGTTTTGGAGAGACAAAACATCTGGGTGGGAGGATGTTTGTTTGAACGTGCTGTTCAGACGCTTAAACCCTAACCCTGGAGGAACTGCATGATGAGGGACCGAGAAGAGAGGAAAAGAAAAGTCGCAAAATCGGCTGGATCGAACCAAGGCCCTTCGGGCCCCAGCCCCATGACCCGGATAGCAAGCTCGGCGGTGTCGCTGGCCCGGCAGCGATTTCGTGCCCATCACTTGAGTCTTGGTTTGATACGTCATCGCTACTTTCTTGGACTTTTTCTCAATTACACAGTGATTTTTGTGATATTTTAGCTGTGCTAGGGTTAATCGCCATGCGATAAGTGGACACGTGATGATAACGCTACTGCTTTTAGCCTTGCTACCTGCGACTTCCCCTACATCTGTCCCTAAACCGTCGCAAGACCAGCTTTGTTGAGGTTGCACAACGAATGAGTGTATAACACACAGACGTAATATATACAACAGTCCCAGTAATTTTATGATTTGACCCAAAACGATTGGCACAGAAACAAATTCGGTGTTAATATAATGAAATTGTCCATAAATAATACAGTAAAATTTAACCAAAAATCAACCTTTTGGAACATATAAATAAAGGGAATTTGTCGGGGTACTGAAAACTAGAATGGTGCGAAATTATTCAAACGATGTATCAATTTAGAGGACACTCTAAGATTAAAAAAAATATAGCTTGCCTTATTAATTATCAATAGTTTTAGTACAATAGACAAATAATGTTGAAGTCATCACTGGTAAAATTTACAGATTTGTTTTTACAAATTGGTTTTGCTTACGTAACGTTACGTCATCAGTTGCCCTAATTTAGCTAGCCACAAGATAATACTGTGTTTAAAAAAACGGCGAGTTTTTACAATAAAGAAAACTGACGGAGGTTTCCGCTTTTCAGCGATTATTACAAATTATTTTTTTTGTGGGGGGGATCAGTTTGTAGCAATTGCCTCCACATTTCAATGGCCTGCTTTTGAAACAAACAATTTTGGAAAAACACAAATCCGTTGATCCATTACTTAGATAATAGGTTAGTGTCCCGGCAAGAACCATCCCCTAGTCCACCAACGGAATGTCAGGAAAAACAAACAAGGCAACAACATGCATAATTATATTTTTTTGTCTCTGTAGGGTATGATTTATGCATGTCCTACACTAAAAAAATCAATTATTGTCTGGTGACTTTTCGTTTGATATATCATTCGAGCACCACTTATAAAAAACAAACCTATGAGAAATCTGAGTGGTAGTACCACCGTTCTATTTAAATACAGATTTCTCCAAAGACATGTTTACGTTCGATATAGTCAATTGTTTTTTTTCTAGTTTAATATCAGTACCCCATTTTGCAGAAGCCAGGCCTCGACATTTTAGTTCCACTTTGACACCGCAAATGACAATATGGTCATTAATATAAGAACATAGAATGGAACTCCATTTGCTTATTAAAATCTATTAACCCCTGTAGTGGTATTAATTTACATCAAAACCTTTGTGGGACTTTATGATGTTGCAGGTACCCCTCCCCACCACCACCAACGCGCGTAGCGGGGACCTTATCCACTTAGTGTTAACTATTTTGCATACTTCGGAGTTGGCGGTAGTTCTATGTTGGTCATTATGACCAATTGTACATTTCATGACTAGTATCATCCCTTCAGAGTTTATGATTCAGTATCAGCCATCTTCCGTAAACCCTGATCGCTGTTTCGGGAAATACGTTTCCAATCAAGCCTAAAAGTAGATCTCACAAAGCGTCAAGCCGACTATTTCGTTACTCCTCGCCACGTCACTCATGTTTGTTATTTGTGCAAAGATATCTATGGGAAAAATAAGTTGACTCTGATGGTGGCGTTTTTCGTGTTACAGCAAATTTGCGTGTTTGACATGGTTCCAAAGGCTGCTGGAGTGTCAAATCTAAGCGCATTAGGCACAAATACAATACCTGGGACAATGGTTTACTATGTAACAAAACAAACTTATTGAGTAGTAGTGGCTAAAAACTATTACGAAATTCGCCTTTACTTACGCCATTTTAACAATCCAGATTTTTGTGTTTCATAATACCCACCCAAGTTGTGGTATTACAGTTGAAAAAAACGTATGTGTAACCAATTAGAGTAGCATTTCTTGGTACGCTTTAAATCACCTGTCGTTTGTCCGCTGGAGTCGGTGCGCGACCGCTGGAGTGGCGAGGTTACACTATTCGAACTTCGAGTATTGTAATCGTCCCTACTACGAGGCATAAGTGCACGTTCGCTTTTGCATTAACACACATTTGCGGGCACTGATTATTCTTCTTTCATAGCTGTTCCAAATGCTACTGTATGCGTAACATGTCAGTTTGTTTTAAAAGTTCATCATGTACGATCCGTTTCCACGTGAGTACCGGTATTAACACATACTGCACTTTTATTTTATTCTTAGATAACACAAATAGTATATTACCTCTTTACATTTAGTTTATGAAACCAATATATATGTACACGCATGGCGTATTTGATTTCAGCGGTTGAGATGAGCCCGTCGGTTTGAGCGTGCGCTGCATGCCCGGATTGCCGGTGTGGCAGGAAGATATGGTCCTCCGGTCTCATAGTCCGGAACAATGGTGAACAATAGGGCCATCCGGATTCAGTTTGACTCTTCACGCAAACATTAGTTTTCACGCGTATTCCGTTGTCCGTCTATGGAGCCCGACTATGAATACCTGCACGGACTATGATTACGTTTCACCCCGGCCAAGTATCGGTCTAAGTTCAATGGTCGAGCGTGCGAAATTTTACAAATTCGTGCAAGAATTAGCCCACAGAAGACATTTGAAGCATACAAAACCTAATTGTTCAGGGCCTTTGCCCCCTGTCCCCACCAGATTTTGCCCTGGACACCACCAGGGGCCCTATGGGCGCCGTTTTCTGCGGTTCAGATGCGACACTGCCACCATATCAAAATCCTAGCTACGCCACTGATGGCACGAGATTGTGAGGACAGATTGAATCATGGTTTTCTCCTCTTACATATATAAACCTTTCCTGGACCACAATTTACCTCCTTTTGGCGGAGATTAAATCTAAGCAAGATTATTAATAATTTAAATCACAGGATTCGTGTTGATGACGGGAACTACAGTACCATGAGAAATTCTTAGTACCAAACGCCTTAAAGTTTAAGTCCTCTGGACACGTCTTACATTTGCCATTACGTCAGTAAATCTTATCGAATTGCTGCGGAGAACAGGCTACTCGCCGTTCAGCACGTACTGTTCTGACGATTTCAATTAAACGCTGTCATTTTGCAATTGAGTGGAATTGATTAAATCTGTACACTAGGATGACCAGAACGAAGGCAAACACCAATGGAACACTCTTCTCACACCTAGCTTTACTGACAGTGCACTGTGAAGAAGTACGATCCAATCTCGTGTCTTATATATCTGTGACAAACCCTTCGGAACGCTGGTGCTAAATCTCGTACGAGTAATTAGAAGCCCGAGGGGAAACTTGAAGGATCATTTAGGGGGTTGGGTTTCATGGGTACAGTATACAGAGAGTATGAAGAACCAATTACCAAGAAGCGAGACACTCCCTATTGCCAAGGGGGTATGACAGTGATGTGCATGCAAAACAAGCTCGTGAGTGCAATAGTGCCATTCGTCAGAAATTCATCAAACATACTATTATGCCAAGTCTTAGGTCAGGCTCTTGAAGAGGGCCTGTTTAGCAATATTTACCCTGTTTATATAATCCTTCGTATGGCTTTAACACTTAAGTGCGCAAGCTTTGTCGTTGGTGAACAAGGGGTGTTCATGGACCCACAACGAAACCACTTTCCCGAAGGATTTATTGCACGAAATTTTACCCATCATGTAGGGGCATAAGACAATTACAATTAAGCAATAAAATAGAATCCAACAAAGAAATCTAAAAATTAGGGGCAAAACATTATTTTAAAAAGGGCGACACAAATTACACGGTTCGTTCGCAATATGTGGAATGAGAACGTTTTTAATAGGCATTCTGAAAGGTGCAATATACCTATGTTTAAAACAAATGATCAATTTAATAGGCGACATTTTTGGTAGATGGCACTTTCCCATTGGGTTGTACAGTCTCCGGATGGAGATATGGCAAAAGCAACGTCATCGCTATCAGCATATAAAGGGTTAACTTAATTTAATATTATTATTTATTTTTTAATTACAGATGGTAACTACTTAAACAGCGAAGGAAAAAAATTCATAATTCACTTCTTGTTTAACTTTATTTTTTTTACGACCCGCACTAATTATCTAATTAACAGGGCGATGGATCTTAAATATTTTTCCATAAATAAAATACATATCCAAAAGTTAGACAAATGCACAAAAAAAATCGGCGGAAAAAGTATATCGTTAGTCGTAAAAATTGCAATATTTAAAATACTAAAATGCTGGTCCTTAGAACCCCCTTGTTCACTTAAGTGTTAATAATACTAGGTTCAGATTTACCATTTGTTTCTGTAAGAATCGTATCAAATAAAGTTCGAAATCTGTTTCTATAGCTAATTGCCATTTTAAGGTTAATACCTTAGCATCAACACAGGCTCGAAAGCAGGTGAGGTCAATGATGAAAGCTTCTTCATGGACAAAGAATTGAAAACCAATCCGTAGCTCATGCTGCGTACAATCCCGGAGAACTGCATTGTCTGTAGGTAGTGCTTTCGCCTACCCGAGGTGTTACATTATAAGCACCATGACACATTACAGTTACAGAATTGGTCTGAAATTTCAACAAGAGTGGAGTACAAAGGACGGGCATAGCCTTCGGATGTTTGCACTCTAAACCTTTTCGCAGTGTAATAAACCTGGTTATATTTGCTCAACTTGAGAGGCCTGACGACAATCTACCTGATGCGTTGCTGAGAAGTATAATCCCATTGGATTGACAGAGTTTCCACACATTTTGTACCAAAAGTGCATTAAACTATAATACAAGGTGAAGCCAATCAATATGTTGTTGGTGAGAGTTAGAAAGGTGATGAGTTCATGTTGTTCTACATTTGATGTAGTGTTAATTTTCTTGTTTTATTTTGGTTTCAAAGGAAGGTTGTCTTGTCGTCTTGAAACAGCACCGAATCACGTATATTGGTGAAGCAAAATAATTCTTGGCATCCGTTTGGATGAAATAGGAGGGAGGCGAAAAAGGCGAGCAGACAAAATCCACTAGATCACAAAGTAAAATATCCGAGGGCCAATTCATGAACTCAACTGTCACTGACAATGTAGCAGGGAAATCATTTGAGCATTTGGTGAGTAAGAAAATTTAGAGAAACATCGTGGTGATAGAATGTAAGATAGATCAAAGAGTCAATTCTGATAAAAAAAAAAAGTGCGTTAAGTCATGAACCAAGACGAGGGGTTCTACAACCCCAGTCACGTCTAGAATCCACTAATGAGGACTGAAATCAAGATAAAATCTGAAGGAAAAAAGTTTTGCTGCACGGCGTCGTCAGCAGCTGTTTGATCAAGAACCAATGTCGACTAGTTTGAAAAAGTCAGTAGTTTACTGACGAAACGGCAACAAAAAACAAAAAACAAAAAAAAAAAAACATAAAAAAGTCTGGCCAACATAGATATTGGACAGGATAAAACATCTGAAAACTACTTTGACAATACGATGAAAAATTTACAAGCACGAATAACATAGGTTGCATTTCAAAAACATGCACCTTTGCAAATTGTCTAGTACAAACAGCTATGTGTTACTATGGGCCACTATTATTTGACACACAGATATCCTATGGACCAGTTAGTTAGCTACAGCTTGCATCAAGTAAGCTTGCATCCATCACGATCAAAACTGGGATAGTAAGAATAGCAACTCAAATCAAATCAAAGGAATAAATAAAAGGGCTGTAATTCCCGCTTTAATTCGAGCTTTCCTTAAAGGGACATAATGTCATGAAAAAAAATTGGCCCAATGAAAAAGACCCTTACTGAAATCACTTCCATGAGTTTGAAAACAATTGGATGTTTACAGTCTGTAACACAGTAAAAACAGGAAGAAGTTCCAGAGGGTGGAGAGGTGACAGTTTGTGCAATTTCTGGAAAAAAGACATGCAAGGTGTTACATCCCTGACAGAATTTACAGTATATCTAGAATGTTTTCGACACAAAGTCAAAAGCATTCCAGGCATTGTACTTCGGCTTGTAGTCAGATAGTGATATAGCAAGTGAAAGGACGGGATTAGCCGGGATTGCACATTACAATAGCAATGACTGTTTATGAGCTGATGACAACATGCTTTTCAAGTTGGTAAAGCTGGCAGTAATGTCAGCATCCTTGTTTCAGAAATTGCCACAACAAAACGGCCAAACGCCCCCCGAGGAACTCTTCATGATTTTAATGTTTGTACAGATGTAAAACATCCAAATGTTTTCAGATCGTGGAAGTGATTCAGTAAGGGTCCTTTTCATTATTCATTTTTTTCATGCCATTATGTCCCTTTAAAATTACACTTGGAAAAATATGAGGAATACCTTACCTTCTTTTCTTTCCTTGTGCGTTACCTTCTCCTAGTATTTCGTATATTGATATGTAAGAGCACCTACACAAATTCTGAGGTATCCCCACGGCATTGTCAAGTCACATTGTGGTCGCGTTATCAGCTTTGGACTGGTAAATGTCTGTCCGCAGTAACATTCGCTGCGAAATTCACGACCAGCGAACCGCAACCCTTGAAAAAATAATACTAATATATAAATAAATAATAATAATAATAAGCTGAACATGTCAGCAAATATGTGCATTTTTAAATATCCAAAATAGAGGCAGCACGTTATATAGTAACTATAAACTTGTCACAAGTCATGGAAGCTCTCGCTACCTTTGCGGTACGTGCATTTTTTTCTTTGGAACATAAATTGTAGCTTAGCTGTGCATATACAGCAAAGCAGGCTGAAGCAAATAAAAGTATGACGTATCCCCAGGCCTTGTTAAACAAGTGTTTACTTATTACATTTCAGTTGGTTCACTCGCCAAGTTTCACAACTATAAAGGAGGGATGACAAGACAAAGGCAAGGTATAGACCAGAGTTTGGTGTCCAGTCTAATTCCTGGCCGCTCCCCAGCATTACCCGCAGACGGCCAAAGAAGCCGCTGGAATTTTTTTTTCCCTTATTTGCAATCATGTTTGGTTAATTTCATCATAAATGAGCCAGGAATTCACATGAATGCCAATTCGTCAGGTTGACTTGTAAAAAAACAATGCTTATAAAATTTAACACTAAAGTGTAACGTTAAAGGTATGTTGGATGACATTGTCAATGGATACATCTTGATAAAGGATTGTGGTTGACCTTATGGGATGGATAATTGAGATTTAAATTTTATTTTGCAATGAAAATAAACGACAACTATAATCCAACCAACTTGTGTTAACATCAATACCTAACAAACAATATCGCAAGTATTAAAATACGGCACAGCCATCTTAATCAGGGAGGAATATCCTTTTGTATTTGACTAAGTTATCAGTAGCGTTCAAGAGGCATCAAAAGAAACAAAACGGTCGCTTGCTTTGCAAGGTAATAGCTTAGTTACTATACATAAGCACGAATTATAACAAGCGTGTTCATTGTTCATGACCACATTGTCGCTTGCTCTTGATTTTTCTCGGAATCCAGGGTTCTGCTGATTATTAAGGGAAAACCCCTTAACTTTTATAATGTTATACACATTGGAGTGGTAGTATAATGTCGTGGTAAATGTTTATATACGGCGGTCTGATGCGTTGGACCACTAAGGCAGCAAATGCTGTAATGGTCCGCCATTTCGCACTTTCGTTTAAAACATCCTTCTGTGATGGTAGAATAGTCTTTCTTAGCTTTTAATCTCATGGCTTTTAAACATCCAATCCTCGTATGACACTATCGAACTTCATAGCTCTGTATAAGCGCGGCCTAATGTTTTTTAATTTTATACAATATGAGAAAAGGAATATATGATGCGGCTGATGAGAATTGCAATACTGGTAACCCAGTAGGGAAAAGGACCGTACGTGCTTGAACACAAATATGATTCCATTAGCCCTTTTTAGAGATGAAAACGATTAACATAAGAACATACTCTCAAAAGAAGACCATTCCACTTTTTAGTGGCGTTGTCCCATTGGCAACACATAACCTCAAAGAAGAAGACAATTCCACTATTAGTGTGTTCGCATGCAACACAGTACATTTTTAGCTAAGTACAAGAAGAAAGATTGAAGTGTTTAATTCGCACTTTTGTTTTTTGGTTTATATTTTATATTATTGGATGATGGAAAAATATGTTCACTTTTGGTGCTATAGCTCATTTTATCTTCATGCTCTAGCTCATTTTTTCAACACTACATGCATCTACTGAAGATAAAACGTGCTTAAAAATTCTTTGTCAGATATTGAGATCGCGTTGATTTCGTTCGCATATACGCCACAACACGATATGTATTACAAACAAGCAACTCCAGCGTATGTACGTCTTCATCGGCAACGAAACCACTGAGATCAACACACCTCACTAATGGAACAAAAACACAAATATGCCTCTAAGAATTTGCAAGAAAAAGCTTTAAAAACAGGTTTTTATATTGCATAGACTGTTAGGCGTATACCTATTTAATCAAGAACTGGGGTCTTTAAAACTTATAAAATTCATTATCGGCGGGCAACCTCCCATGTATGGTTCACATCAGACACATGTTGCAAACATACCTAGCAAGAAAGAACTGAGGCCCCATAGAGTGTGCCTGATCGTGTCACACTCGTTCCTGCTCATAGCTTAAAACACTTCCAAATTAAAACGGCGTCATGCACTCTAGTTTTGCAGAGTCCAATCTTCAACCCCACAAAAAATCAACGAGAATTTCTGCGCCCCTTATTTATTTTGAGGTACAATCACAGTACAATCAGCCAGTTGTATTTAAAAAAATGGCGGACAAAAAAATCAGGATCACCGTTTGAAAAAAAAACCAACCCCAAACCATCTAACACCGTGTCTCTCGTTACCCAATACCGATTTTTAATACCATCTACGTAAAATTTACTTAACAAAGGCGGGGTTCGAGTGTTGTAGGAGGTATTTATTTCTTTTTGAACATATTTTAATTATCAAAGTGTAAGATAATACTCTTGCCCCGTGAGGCTAATGTTGATGAATAACCAGCATTACGATGTTGTTCCATCCACTCTCTACTGCCCAAGAATCTGGGTTTGACATTTGACAGGGATGAAGCAGACTATTAATAATACACGGTGGTCGCAATTATGGTTTAAAAATGTCGTAAAAGGAAATGGGTGGGAATTAGTTTAGCGTGGCTGAATGAACTGCCGTCAAGCTAATTCACCTTCCCCATTTTAATGGGCGCTTGCTAAAAGCATACATTTAGAATAGTGATCTTAATGTAACTGCTATTCTTGTTTTAATTTAAACATTCGGCTAAAAAGCATGCTTTGGGTCACCTGGTTCTAATGTGTCAACTGAAAACCATTTCATTATCTAATATATATTATATATATATATTATATAATATATATATATATATATAATTACAGCATATATTCAGATCGCTATGACAAGTGCTCAGATACTAATGAAGTAGACTAATAATAAATTTAAATTAGTCTGTCCCCTTTTTTTCCATGAATCCGAAACACTACCAATTGTTTCTGTGAACTTACGCCACACTCACAACGAATGATGATCGTCTGAGTGAGGGCGGCAACTACTGACGTCGAAAGGCGGGGGAACGCTAGTGATGTAGAAACTCGAACAAAAACCCGTCAAGTTGTGATGGCGCAATTGGTTCGCGCGGCGCGCACTAGTACTGACAGAGAGGTTGTAGGGTTTCGAGTCCCCATTCACAGACAATTTTCCTTTTACGATAGTATGCAATGCCCGCTTTGTTAATCAATTTCTTTCGGCCTATACCTTATTTCCATAACAAAATCACATCAGTGGCGTGTCAACCTCAACCCTTTCTTCTTACGATTATAATTAAATTGTTAATTTGAGTTGCTCCGTATCACATTCTAAAAAACGAATGATGATCGTCTGAGTGAGGGGCGCAACTCGGACGTCCGAAATGCGGTGGGAACGCTAGTGATGTAAAAACTCGAACAAACCCATCAAGCCACGTTGTGATGGCGCAATTGGGTTACGCGCTCAGTACTCGACAGAGAGGTTTGGGTTCGAGTCCCCCATTCACAGCACGTTTCCTTTACGATAGTAATGCAACGCCCGTCTATTGTTATCAATTTCTTCCTTTCGCCTATACAATTATTTTCCATACCAAAACTCACATCCCAGATTCGTGTCAACTCAACATTTCTTCTTACGTATATATATAGATATATCTCCATAATATTGAATTTCACAAATCAAAATTACAAGTTAACTGAATCTCACAATATCACACATTTTAAAAAAAACACACACATACACACACTCTGAGGAGCATTGATATTCACTTTGAAAGGTTGTATTTTTTTGCTGAATTAACATACTCCAAATTTTATACTGTGTTCACCTTGACTCAAGGATTCGCCTGATTGTTTTTTTTCTGCACAATATGTCCCAATATTTTTCCAAATATTGGTGAAATTTTGGTACCATTTTCTCATCTTCCATGACTGCACACGTAAAAATACAGCTTTTTACTACACAGTGATCACTATAGTACATCAAGAACCCATATTGATTTTGCTGCTGCACATCCCTGCTTGCTTTGTATGGAACAATGGAGGCTCTGAACTTTACTTTAGAGCATATTACCTGGTGGAACACTCTACTACCTGACAGTATGGTAACTCCATCCATCCTTTTCAGGATCCATAATCATATTTTGTTGGAAATTCACTTTGGAACAAAGAAACTAAGAGCAGCTCTACCACCTTATCTGTGAATGCAGATGTTTGTTAACGCTCTTACAGATAATACATATTCAGATTATTGTGAACAAGAAGACATGGGACTAACAACATGGACTTATTTGGTTTATGGGGAATCTTGTGTACAAAATGAAGTCTCTAAATTTGGTTGTCTCCATAAACAATCTGGCAGTCCCACTAACCTATATTTGTTCAGGGTAAAGTCCATCCCTTCCTGGGTTGACAGCTATCCACCAGAAATTGTCCACAAATATGTCAAACAAGATGAATCAACCCATGAACATGAATTTCAAACCTAACCAGTACACCTTTGGAACATCATTAGTTGAGCCCCAATTAAGTGACTTTAAACTGATAACCTCTACACCAAAATCATCTCAACACATGTCTCTAAGCAAACACTTCTGGGGGGTGTACTGTGGATGGCAAGTACCAAACTCATGACCCTCCTCCCTTGTTAACCTCCTGATGGCACTACACAAACTACTGCTTGCAGTAACAGTTACAACGCTGCACACTGTTTAGATTTCTCCGAGTCTTCAAGCCAACTAGTACCAGCCTCTTCTGCCTGTAGTTCTCCTACACACACACATACTGAAGTGACTATGTGTCTACAATTTCCAACCCGAGCAACGACATTTAGAGTGTGCTTGAAGTGGAAGAATCATCACCATCATCTGACTCAAGTAATGTCACAACATTTCAACAAACAACCCCATTCATTAGACCAATACCCCAACCACGCACCAACTCCCCAAAGTGAGACCACTTCCAAAACAGAACCAAGGCTTCCAACTCCAACTGCACATCCAATTCCTACGAATCCTCCTGCTTCTTACCCCTAAACGTGGTTAAACACCAACCGCACTTGTGCTGAGTAATAGGAGACTCCTGCCCCAACAACTTGTAGGAAGACGCATGTCCAGGACCTACAGAGTACTAAACAGGTGCATCCCTGATCAATTCTAGACCTTTGGATTAAACTTGCACCATATTCATTGAGGAAGAACAGCCTGACTGCAGTCATCATACCTTGTGGAACCAACACATCAAATGGACTCTTACCGATGGTGTTGATTTTGCTACAAACCCTTGTAACTGTTATTACTAGTTTAGAACCAACAATTCATGTTATGATATCGTCCTCTAACGACTCAAGCCCATTCTGGCATGCTGCCCTGGATAATGAGTACAATGCAAGAGTGTTATGACTTTTGCAAGCTTGGAAAAATTGGACTTATATTGGACATAATAACATGTTCAACAGTCCTCCCACCTCCATAGTGAGGTTCTTCATCTACATACATTGGTTACCAGTCCTTTTGTGCACAAGACTTTATATTTGCAATCAAGCCAACTTGCTAAACAGGATGTTCATCTAGTACCAAGTCGGACTGGTAAAAATAAATTTATCTGAAAAGTGTCATATCACCTGATTCCAGTGGGAGTAATGTTAACAATGGTGTGACACACAACCCAATTTCCCTGTCATAATACCATTCATAGCATAGAAACTCATTTCTTTCAATTCATCCATCCCGTCTCAGTTGTTACAATAATACTCACCGTTCCTGTTATGTACCTCCTTGGAGGATAACTGTGGCACTTGGTAATCGCCAAGTTAGGTCACCCCCGACCTCCAGTCTAAAATATCTGTATTCAATGCTCTCTTTAATTTTCCATAGTGATTTTGTATGTCTTGATTTTGATAGTGCCTCCTTCTGGTGTGATTCTTTGGCTTTTAAGCTTCCAATGACTTTCCTTATTGTGATGAGCCATTTATTGATTATAATTGTACAATGTCCTAAAGTTTTAAAATAGCCACTTAACATACACATTTGCTTAACAAAAGTTTGACCATGTTAGAGTTTTACTTGATCACAAATGATATTGACTTCTTTTGCCTACAGAACTTGGCTAAACAATGATGATATAATATATATTCAAATATGACGGGTTTAAGTTTTTTTTTGTAGGCTTGATAGAACCACATGGAGCATGGTGGTATAATTATGTTAATTTCAAGAGGGTATTCTTTACAAAGAAAAATCGATTTACACGATGATTGTTAGGCACTCTGGGTTGGAATCATTTACCTCACACTAAGCCCCTTCCTTCTCCTTGGTACAGTGTACAGACCACCTGACTCAAAGGCTCATCCTTTGAGAAAAGATTTCGTGGTTTCAAAACTACACTTCCCATGTACCATAGTATGATGAATGTTATAAGTGTTGGTGGATTTTTAATTTCGCTTTTATGTAAAAAGTGTAATAGTAACAACATACATAATCTTGCTGCTCATTGTAACATGAACAGCTTATTATTATTCTACAAGATACTGAACATACAAACCAAAGCTTGATCTTGCTTTCGTATCTCAATCCTAATCGTATTTCTTTTTCGGACTACTGGTGTTCATAGTTTCGGTATAAATTGATCACTCCTTAATTTTATCTGGTAGCGTAAAAAAAAAACCTAATACCATCTAAAAAATTAATTATAGGTCATGAGTACCTTTGTAATAATATGCTTTTGTTGATTTCTATTAAAATAAAAATTGGATATGGCTTTGAATTATGAATGATGTAAATGATGCCCTGAGTGTGTGGAAAGAAATGTACAATAATGTAAGTGCTAACATGCACCTATTAGAAAGCTTGTTAAGGGGTTCACCACTATTCCTGAATGGAGTAAACGGCTTCATTTCAATTAACCCAGGATAGAGAATTACTATTTTAAAAAGGCTCCCAAACCACAATCCACTGCAGGGATTGGAAGACTGCTAAGTTATTAAGAATAAAGTATAATAATATATAGAAACTTGAAAAAAATACTGTAAGTAATGCAATTAATGAAATGTTAGGAAATTTCTAAAAAGTTGTGGTCAACGATTAAAAGTTATCCCTAACATAAATGCTTCAGGTTCGTGCTGTTCATACAATATGGTTGCACGTTAATGATAAAGAATACTGCTGATAATTCAATGAGATTTATGTTACTTCTATTGGAACATTTTTGGCTGAAAATTTGATAATATAATCATAATGGTTATAATACTTAGAGTAAAGTATCCATTTACATTTCAACTTTGACTTAGAGCCATCTTGCAATGCCCCTCCTCCCCCTGTCTTGGAGGACTCGAGGGCGCTGTGTCTTTCTTTGGAGGTGGGTTTTGTGGCAGCCATTTGTTCTCACATGTTGATCTGGCAGCAGAGGTTTTAAATAGCTCCTCTTAACATAAAAGTTTGCGTACAAGTTACCATGTTAAGTTTTACTTGATCACAAGATATATGATATTCTTGCCTACAAAACTTGGCCTAACAAATGTGTATCATAGTAATCTTCAAATTGACGGGTTTAACGTTTTGTATGCTTGATAGAACAACAATGGAGCATGGTGGTATATTAAATTGAGTTAAAGAGGTAATTATTAACAAAGACAAATCAGATTTACATGATAATGTTTGAGGCACTCTGGGTTGAAATCAATTTACCTCACACTAAGCCCCTTCTCCTGGTACCGTGTACAGCCACCTGACTCAAAGGCTTCATACTTTGAGAACTTAATTCAGTGTTTGTAAAACACCTTCCGGTCCAGGTTATGTGATTTATAATGTTGTGGATAGTTTAATTTAATTTATGTAAAAGTGTAATAGTACTAACATTAATAATCTTGCTGCGCATTGTAACATGAAACAGCTTATTAATGATTATACAAGAGTTACTGAAACTACCAAAACACGCTTGAATCTTCTTTCGTACTAATCCAATCGATTTCTGACGTCTGGTGTTCATATTTGGTATAAGTGATCACCTCCTTAATTTAAACTGGTACTAAAATAAAAAACCTAATTACCATCTAAAACAATTAAACAATATAGGTATGATTAAACTTTAATAATAATGGCTTTTGGTTGATCTATTAAAAATAAAAATTGGGATATTGCTTTGAATTATGATGATGTCAATGATGGCACTATTGTGTGGAGAAAATGTTCAATAATGTATGTGATAAACATGCACCTATGTAAAGAAAAGCTTGTTAAGGGTTCACCACTTTCTGAATGGATAACAGGGACGTCATTCAATTAACAGGAATAAGATTATCTTTTTAAAAGGCTCACAAAACCAACAAAATCCCTGATGATTGGAAGACTGCTAAGTTATTAAGAAATAAAGTTAATAATATGAATAGAAACTTTGAAAAAAAATCTGTAGTAATGCAATTAATGAAAATGTAGGAATTCTAAAAAGTTGTGGTCAACTATTAAAAGTTAATCCCTAACAGTAATCTTCAGTTCAATGCGTCATTAACCATATGGTACAGCAGTTATGATAAGATACCTGCTATAAATCAATGAGTTCTTTACTTTCTATGGGACATTTTTGCTGACACATTTGATAATATAAATCATAATGGTGAGATAATTTAGGTTAAATGTATCCATTACATGTCAACTTTGATTAGAGCAATCTTGCATGCCCTCCCCCCCTGTCGTGAGGATAGAGGGCGCTGTGGACTTCTTGTAGGTGGTTGTGGCAGCCATATGTTTCTCACATGTGAATCGATCTGGGCAGCAGAGGTGCTTTTGATGTGTATTGCAGTACTGAATAGACTCTTCCATCCTTGATTTTTTATCCACTGGCCTTGAAATTAATACACTGAAAAAAATTAAGGCAATGGGTGCTTGGTAATTATTACCTTGACTGGATGTGGCAACTACAACCACCAGTAATCATGACTTTAGCCTTTGAAATGGGGTGGCTTGGGCCACTGCCTTGATTTAATACAACTTGAAAAATTACAGGCAATGGGTGCTTGGTACTTATTACCTTGAAGTGGATGTGAATAAACCACTAGTAATCATGACCGTTCCTTGGAAATGGGTGCTTTGCCACTACCTTTGAGTATCAACTTGTAAAATTAAGGCAATGGGTTTGCTTGAAATTATTACCCTTGGTGGATGTGAATAAACCCTATTAATCATGACTTTAGCCTTGGAAATGGGTGCTTGGCCACTGCCTTGAGTTTAATACAACGTGAAAAATAAAGAAAGGCAATGGGTGCTTGGTAAATTTAAATCACCTTGCGTTTGGATGTGGCATAACCCCACTAGTAATAATGACTTTAGCCTTGGAATGGGGCTTGGCCACTGGCCTTGATATTTAAAAAACTTGAAAAAAGTAAAGGCATGGGTGCTTGGTAATTATTACCTTGAGTGGATGTGGTATAAACAACTAGTAATCATGACTTTAGACTTGGAAATGGGTGCTTTGCCATTACCTTGAGATAAATACACTGAAAAAAAAAATAAAGGCAATGGGTGCTTGGTTAATGATTCCTTGAGTTGGATGCGGTAGGAACCGGCTATCAGTGGTGTATAATCATGTTCAAACTTGCTGTAGCAGGGTCGTTTGTCCAGTTTTAAACTATGAGGCATGCAGCCTTGCGAATATGTCTTGGCTGTTGTTGGCAAAAAAGTTCATATTAAAAGAGGTTAACAATGGAACTATATTAGATTCTGATAACAAAGGTCAATATAGGAATAAAGTAAGTATAAATACAAAAGGATTAAAAGCTATCATAAAGGGTTTAAAAGGTATAAATAGGGGAGGATTAAGAGTATAAATATCATGATTAAAAAGTAAAATGGCCCTCAGGTTAACAGTGGGGGGCTGCATTCTTCAAAACGAGGTGGCTCCGAGCGGCCCGAATGTGGTTTTGCACCTCAATTAATCATCGGCAATGTATTGAAACATGGGTCACCTCTGCCCCAATAAAACCTCGACATTACACATACTTCTTGGGTCCTTTTTGTTTTTATTTCCTTTAATTTTTTTTCTCTTCAAGTCTTGCGCTAATATTCTGGATAATTGGGACACTGCTCACTTCTTTTAAATATATTACACCAGAATTTGTTTTTGATGAATTTTGTAAAATGGATAATCCACAAATCACCTGGTATTAGTAATTTTGAAGTTTAGGCTTATTAAATTGGCTTCTCCAGTTATATGTAAAATCCCTGCTTATATTTTGTATCTTCCTTCATACATCATTTTCAAATGAACTGAAGCAGCCAAAGTAACTCCTATGCATAAAGAGGTGATTAAGTTTGATGTAAACTAATTATAGATCCAATTTCTGTTCTTTTCGCTATTCTTTCTAAAATATTGCAGTGTGCTGCCCGGATCAACTGTATAATTTCTTAACCGATAACAATATTTCATGAATCCATGTCAGTCCTGGCTTCAGGCATAATCACTCTAAACCCCGCTTACTTCTCACATTATTGGATGTTCTGATTACTTTGAATAATAGAACCAAGTCTAGTATCTTGAGCTTTGTTTCTTGATCTCAAAAAAGCTTTTGAACAAAACCGTAAACTATGACATTCTTCTTCAAAGCTTTTGCAAATATGGTGTCACTGGTAGACTTTTTAAAAGTGGTTCAAATCATACTTATGTGGTAGAATGCAAACGGTTAACATTAATTCTACACTTTCTCTGATTTTAGCCTGTGTAACATTGGCATTCCACCGGGTTTCTATATTAGGGGTCCATTGCTGTTTAATAAATATATGTTTTAATTCTCTTCCTGAATTATATGGCAAATGTGTATTTATGCGATGATACAACTTTACTTTTCACATCATCAGACTCACATCTCTTCATGTTTCGAGAATGATAGTTTTTGTTGAAAATTGCTCTTGGTTTGAAGTCAACAGCCTCACTTCTAAACCATTAGGAAAACTAGGTACATGCTTTTTGGAACAATCATGCTTGAATAATTTTGATAACATTTCACTTATTTCTGGTAATGAGCAATATTGAAAGGGTATATAAATTCAAGTACTTGGGGGTCGTATTTGATCCAATTTTAACCTGGAGCGATCATGTTGATTATATTTCTTCTATTATTTCTAAACGTATGTGTTATTCGTAGAGGTTATTACTATTCCTCCAGCCATTTAAAATTACTTGCAAATGCTCTAGTTTTTTTTCCACACTTTGATTATTGCGTCCTGTTTGGTCAAACTGCATCTCTGACCATCGTAATTCTCCTCCAAATTCCTTCAAACAAAAAACAAACGTGCCACGTGTCCTTCTGACTGCGGACAAATCAGAAATCCATTTCCGATATGATGACCTCTCTTGGCTGGAGAGATTAAATAAAGTTGGTAACGAAACAACTTTCGTCATAGTTGTTTTTAAATGTCGTCAAAATCTTGCTCCATCTTACCCCTCATCTCAATTTATTTTTTTACTTCTTCTTCAATTCACTTCAAAATGCACTAGAAGTCAATCTTAATACCTTTTGTCCTTGCCACCTTGGAATAACAATGCAGGCAAGCGAACTAACATTGTATTATAGAGTGTCATCAGAGTGGAACAGACTTTCATCTAATGTTCGAAGTAATTTGACTTCCTGACTTGTAAAGTGTTGTTCAAGTCCCAACATCAGTATTTGATCATTATGCCTTCACCTCTTATTCCAATTTCATTGGCTGTTTGTTAAAACTTTGGTTTTATATTCATGTATGTTTATATTGTCATTGTAAATAGTCTTCTTATATAAGTTTTATAGTTGTAAATACCTGATCATTCATACTGTAATCTGTACAGGGTCCTCTGGAGACCCGTTTTTGTAACAACTGAATTGAGTTAACCCTTAATAAAGATGTTATACTACTACGACTACTACGATGGGCCGTTTTAATAAGCCATAAAACACCACTCTCTGATGAAATTGAAGGAATTTTCTATATACAATAATAGATGGTCTTAATGAATGATTATGATTGCCATACCAATCAAAATTTCTTCCAAGCTTGTTGAGAAAATTATTTTTAAAATATTTTGGTAAGACAGTACTGATTAAAACATTTTCAAGCCATCTCAATTAAAAATATCTGATTAATGTCTTAAAATTACTTGCATCTGAAAATTAGTCATAAAATTGAATGCAACCCGATTACCCTTAATTTTATTGATGTAGATCAGGAAAAATGTTTTTGTGTGTACCGCTTTAAGGCACATATACAATTTCAATACCTAAAAATATTTACCATGAGAAATTCTCAATTTGGCCTTTGCAGAGTAAAAGAAGCAGGGGCTTTTTTTTAGTTTTTTTTCCAGAAGAGCCATCGCTTTTAATTAAATAATGACAAGGAAAACAACAAGGATACAATTGATTGGAACAGCGTGCTCAAAATAAAGAAGTTTCATTTAACACGCAATGTAACAGCATAAAATCTTGGTCCTAAAAGTGTTTCGAATAATGTATATTAGCTATAATGCATTTACCATAATTGCTAACACTTCATGCCGGATATACTCGAAAGTGTGACTATTCGTCCGGTTGCCTGTTTGGAAGATTCGTGACATATATGGTTAGTGGAGCATAATTATTTGTTATCAGAGAAACGATTAATAATTCAAAGTCCGTTAATGATGTACGTTGTTGTTGGTTGGGTGGTTTTCGTCCATCAATGAAGATGTTTAATGAGAAACAAAATAAGTTTAAGAAGATGGAGGCGACGATTTTGTGAGTTGGCGGTTCAGACAATTTGAAGCATGGAAAAGGCCTGTGACACACCGTAACGATTCGGTGACAGTGGTGAAGGAGTTTCAATGGCCGGTATGAAACATGAATGATTATGATTCTGGACTTACGCTTCACTTATCATATCAGCCTCCCAGCTTTGCTGATAAAAGAAAGGGTAAGTGCTGTAGAATTCCTGATGTTTCCAGCGCCATCTTTGAAGGCTGCGCCATGTGGGCGATTGAGTAATAATCTTAATGCACGCTTAATTCTGGTCGCACCGGCGTGAACATTAACACGTTTCTTGTGCAAATTTCACCATAGAGAGAATTTATCATGGGGGAACGGTTGTGAGAAGAAACATTCTGGGACAGCATGACCACCCATCTAGAAGCTGATGATTTCTATTTCTTCAAATGGTGTAGTAAATATACTTGGGCATACCAGTAGCTAGTGAGGACTGTCCCGTCTGGGGAGCTTTGTCCCTGCCAAAAAACATCTAATCTTTCGAAATTTACCTTCCAATCAAGGGCAAGTCAGTAAATGCAGTTGAGTGTAATTTTCCAAGCATGGCTTTGGCACACTGTCTAAGTTTCACAACTATAAAGAGGGATGACAAACATAGCCAGGTAGACCATTAGTATGGTGAGTAGTCTGAATCCTGGCCGTACCCCAGACACCTTATCCCCGCATCACGGCCAATGCACTCTGGCATCCGGTTTGCAATCCTGTTTTTCTTTCATATAAAGTGAACCCATGGCCTGCACATAAATACCAATTTGTCCGGTTGATTTGTAAAAATAATGCTTTTAATTTAACACATAGTGTTAACGTATATCGTGTTATGTTGGATCAATTGTCGATTGATACATTATTTGATTAAATTCTTGTGGTTGACCTTCTGGGATGAAGTTTGAAATTTTAAATTTAATTTGCAATGAAAATAAACGCTAACTATAAATCCGACCAACTTGGCGTTACAAACATCAATATCTAACAAAATTGGCAACTTAAAATAACGACGCAACTCCGACTTACTCAGGAGACTAATCCTTTGATATTGTACATTAAGTTTATCCGGCCAGGTCGTCAAAATGTCATCAAAGAAACAAACTGGTCGCTAGCTTTCAATTAATAGCTTAGTTACTATACATAAGTACAGATATACCAGGCTGTTCATGCCACATTTGCTTGCTCTTTATTTTCTAGGATCCAGGTCTGCTGCGATTAAAGGGAAACCCCTTAAACATTTTATAATGTTTAACACAGTGGAGTGTTAGTAATAATGTCTTGTAAATGTTTTATATACGGCGTCTGATGCGTGGACCCTAAGGCAGGCATGCTGTAGGTCGCCCAATTTCCCATTTTCTTTTAACATCCTTCTGGATGGTATAGATATGTCTTTCTTAGCTTTAATCTCAAGATCCAATGGCTTTGTTGTTAAACTAGTCGCAAATCCTCGATATGACACTATCGAACTGCATAGCTCTGTAAAAAGCGGGCCTACTGTTTTTAATTTTAATACAATCGAGGACAAGATAATGAAAAAGCGCTGATGGAGATTGCAATACTGGTACCATAGGAACAAGGACAGTA
This sequence comes from Ophioderma brevispina, assembly GCA_023653785.1. Classification (NCBI taxonomy): domain Eukaryota; kingdom Metazoa; phylum Echinodermata; class Ophiuroidea; order Amphilepidida; family Ophiodermatidae; genus Ophioderma; species Ophioderma brevispina. The sequence goes on along the minus strand of JAMKCH010006427.1, from coordinate 33,477 downwards.
CGTGATTGAACAATTGATCCATTCGGCCTTTTTAGAGATACAACGATAACATAATGACCATACTCTCAAAAGAAGACAATTCCACTTTTAGTGGTTCACCATGGCAACACAGACATTTTTCGCTAAGTAAGATAAGAAATATTGGAAGTGTTTAGCACTTTATTTTGGTTTATATTTTTATTTAGTGGAATTATGGAAAAATATGTTAACTTTTGTCCATCTAAGCTCATTTAGCTCATACTCCTAGCTCATTTTTTCAACACTACATGCTATCTACTGAGAGAACTCATTAAAAATTCCTTTGTCATATATTGAGGATCCGCGTTGATTTTCGTGTCGCATATACGCCGCACCATAATAGCGATATGTATTAAACACAAACGCCAAGCGTAGACGTTTGCATCGGTCACGGAAACCACTGAGATCACACACAGCCTCAGCTAATGAACAAAAACACAAATATGCCCGCTCAAAATTTGCAAGAACGAAAGCTTTAAACCTGTTATATTGCAGAGACTGTTAGGCGATATACCTAATGCTATAAAGACCATGGTCTTGAACTTATAGAAATTCATTCTCGGGCCCCCCATAACACTCCCATGTATGTTCACGAGTCGACCATGTGCAAATACATAGCAAGAAAAGAAATGAGGCCCATAGAGTCAGAATCGTTGTCACACTCGTTACTGCTCATGCTTAAAACCTCAAATTAAAAAACTCGTCATTGCACTCTAGTTGACAGAGTCCAAATTCTCAACCCCACATAAAAATCAACGAGAATTTCTGCGCGCATCCTTTAGTATTTTGAGGTAAAATAACAAGATAACAGGCAGTTGTTTTAAAAGGCGACAAAGCAGGTCAACGTTGGAAAAAAAAACCAACACAAACCATCTACCAACCGTGTCTCCTTTAAAACCCATACCGATTTTATCACCATACGGTGTAAAATGGTACTTACCCAAGGGCTTTTCCGCAAGTTTTGTAGGAGTAGTTTCTTTTCTTTTGAACATATTTAATTATCAAAGGTACGATAATACTCCTTGCCCCGTGAGGCTATTTTGATGAGACCATTAGGTGATGTTTCAAGCATACTTATACTACTGCACAAGATAGGTTGACATTGACCGGGAGGATCAACTATGGTATAATACAAGGCGATTCGCGATAATGGCGTAAAAATATTCTAATAGAAATGGTGAATTAGTTCGCGTGGCTGGAGAACTGCACTTCAAGCTAATTATCTCCCAGTTAATGGCGCTTGCTAAAGCACTACATGAGAATAGTGATCGCGTATGTTACTGCGTTGTGCTTGTTTAAACATGCTCTAAAAAGCATGCTTTTGGGTCACCTGGTCCAAATGTCAACTGAAACCATTCAGGATCATACTAGTGCTAAAATAATGCAATCGTAAAGACACCCAAATGAGGCTTACAGTCTTGTCAAAATACTTCCGTGGCATTTGTAGCGGATTGATTTATGCTGAACTCAATTGGCGATTATCGCTCATGACCACAGCGGAGTTTGATAGTGGCTCCGAACATCAAGTCCGCCCCTTTTAACGCGTTCCTGGGACGACTGCAGCGTTTGGCCATCTCGTAACGCCTTGGCCATCGAGTATAATAAAAAAGTCCTAACCATTGAATCACTGTCCGTTTCAAAGAACAGTGCAGAACTACTTTTTTTAATTTTTTTTTATTAAGACATAATGTAAATGGCGTCCAAAAAATGTGTATGATATATGTTTTCCAATAGATGTCCAAATGTTTTAAATAAATAGTCATAGTACCTGCTCACGTGATCAAGAAAGAACTGTAGACTTCGTTAGATTCTAGGATTACAGTATATATCTATATATATCTATATATATATCTATCTATATATTACTATATATATATCTATATATATATATCTTATATTCTACTTTATATATATATATAGTATATATTATAATTTAATATATTGATTTCATTCACAAAATCTAAACATCCTACCGTGATTTATGCCGTTTTAATTAAAAGCCATAAACCCCACTCTCTGATGAAAATGAAGGAAGATTCTATATAAAATAATAGATAGGTCTTATGAATGATTATGATTGCCATACTATCAAAATTTCTTCAACTTGTTTAGAAATTGAATTTGTATAATTTTGTAAGGCAGTACTGATTAAAACATTTTCGCCATCTCAATTAAAATATCTGATTAATGGTCACCTAAAAGTACTCGTTGAATTTATTCAATAAAATTGCATGCACCCGCATACAACTTAATTTTATTAAGTAGATACAGTAAATATTTTTTTGAGTGTACACTTTTAAGGCACATATACAATTTCTAACGAAATAATATTAACATAGAAAATCTCATTTGGCATTTTCACTAAAAGAAACGGGACGTTTTTTTTTATTTTTTTTCAAGAGGGCCAATCGCTTTGTAATTAAAATTGACAAGGAAAACAAGATTTTGAATGACAGCCGTGCTCAAAAATAAAGAAAGTTTCAATGTCCACAATTTATCCATCAAATCATTGTCCGAAAATGGTTCAAATTTTGTAGATATCCCAAGTCTAATTGCAAAATCATGTCGATATCTCGAATGTGACTTTGGTCGGTTTTGCCTGTTTGGACGATTCGTGACATATGTTAGTGAGCATTTATTTGTTCAAGAAACGTTACTTCATATGGGAAGTTTTTTTGTTTTGTTTTGTTTCGTTTGTCCATAGTTGATGTCAATACAAATAATTTAAAAGAAGATGACGATTTTTTTGTGGTGGTGTTTCAGACCAATTTGACCTTGAACAGTCTGTGATCACACAGGATATTCGTGGACATGGTGGAAGATTGCCTGTCCGTTCTATGGAGTTATTCTGGGACTTTACGCTTCTGTCTTTATCCTCAGCTGATTCTGTTGAGATTCGGGTGTTTTCAATCAGCGCCAATTTGATAAGGCTGCGCCATGTGGCGGCCTTGATTATAATCTGAAACGCTTCTTCTGTCTAACCGCGTTAACGATTCTGGTCTTCCAGTTCACCATGAGAGTTTTCTGGGGAGACGGTGGTGAGACATTCTGACCTAGACCATCCATCTAAGCTGTGATTTCTTCAAGATGTTGTAGATACTTGGCATACCAGTAACAGTGGGACGTCCGTATCTGGGACTTGGGTCCCTGCCACTTATCTTTGGTAACCGTCTCATGCAGTCAATGAAGTGATTTAATTTCAACATGGCGTTGGCACCCGTCTACAGTTTAACACTATAAAGGAGGGAATGACAAACATAGCCCAGGTAGAACCATTAAGTATGGTGAGTAATCTGAATCCCTTGCCGGACCCATACTTTTCCCCGCATACGCCAAAGCCAAGGCCAACGCTCGCAATTCTGTTGCAATCCTGTTTGTTCCTTTCATCATAAATGACCCATTAATGTCACATAAAATGCCAATTTGTCAGGTTGATTTGTAAAAAACTACTGCTGTATTTAAGGGGGGGGTTATCCCCGCTGCTATGGGAAATTTTTTGGTTTCCCTGCAAAAGTGAGATATTGCAATGTCATCGCGGTAAACTTCTTAGCGTTGAAATACTTTTGACTAAATGCTACTGCGCAGTTCCGAGATTGACTGATCAAAGTAACGGAGTCGACAAAAAACTTGGCGAACAGCATTTTGTCATAACTTTCCTTTGCATGTATTATAGTTTCAACCAGTGTAATTTAACAATATTTTTAAAAAAAAAAAAAAAAAAAAAAAAAATATTTTTCTTTTTTAAAGTCTGTAATTGAATATGTTAAATACATGAATAAAGATTAATCTAGCTCACTGTTTTAACATACTGCGATCATTTCTTATGTGTTCGTTATTTGCCCCCTCACACCTGCTATATTTTAACATTGTTTTTTTTTTAAAATTAATACAAGTATTAGATGCATCTTTTTCATTTTCAACCAACCTTTGATTAAAATATGATAATTACTACCACCCATAAAAATTTGCAAATATTACATCATTCTTATAAATAATAGCGCCCTCACGTACTCAAAACTTTTAAAGGCCTATAACTTAATTTACAAATAAAACAAGTGCAAAAATACATTTTCAACAAACGTACTGGAAAACGAAAAATGTATTGGAATGGTACCAGTATGTTAGAAGACAAGCTCTAGAAAACCATTCTTTCCGATTTTGAATTTCACTTCGTTTTTAGTTTTATTCCGTAAAAAAGATTATTTGCTGGCTCCCGGTTGCCAGGGCACAGTTCAAAAATCCAGAACAGGGGTTTCCTCCTCCGATGGTTTCCTTCTCAATTTCGCAGCGAACATTCATCCTAAACCCCATCAATGTACGTCAGACGGTGTTTGAGTTACGTTTGTTTCAAAATTTAGCCATCACACAGGGCCTGCATGTTACCATGGTAACAAAGGTGACAATTAATACCGATTTTGAAGGCCTACATGATGTATATGATGTATAGGTGACATGTTAATAAATGTCTGAAATCACTCCTCGAAATTTCCACAAATAGCGGGGGTAACCCCCCTTAACAACTCATAGTGTAAAAGTATAATATATCGTGGTTTCTGTGGATGCAATTGGTCGATTGATACATTCTTTGATTAAAAGATTGTGGTTTTGACCTTCTGAATGAAATTTGAAATTTTCAAAATGTTATGTTTTGCAATGAAAATAAGCGACAACTATAATCCAACCAACTGTTAACAGCAATACCTAACAAAAATATCGTAAGTATTAAAAATACGGCACATCAACTTACCATGGAAGATATCCTTTGATATTTACTTAAGTTATCCGTCAGTCGTCAAAATATCATTAAAAAACGAGAGCATCAACGAGCCTGTTAACCCTCGCTCATCAATTTTCATAGCACAGCGGTGGCGCAGCTGAGCGGGGAAAAATGACATGATTACCCTCAGTATAGTAAAAAAAATTATGCATGTATTGCTTTTAAATCTGTTTTAAAATTTCTGAATTTTGATATTCTTAGTGCCATCCCCTGAAGCCACCCTGATGTAGCACATACATGTATCTAAGTAGGTCCATCATCTTGTATCTACAGCAGAAGGCAAAAAAATATTTTGGAAACCCACCTTAATACCCCTCTACCACATCCTACCTTCCCCTCTTCAACCACCCATCTACCCCTTCCACAACATTCCAGTACGCTCTCCATCCCCATCAGCCCCCCCGACCCCTTCTCCCCACATCCTATTACCCATCCCACAGCCCACCTACCCTTACCTAATATCTTCTCCCTTTCCCCCCAATATCTCCTCCCCTTCCTTAAACATCCAACTCCCATTCTCAACACCTCATCCTCACCCTCCTTATCCAAGGTCAACACTCTCATCACTTCCCCCACTTCTTTTAACACAACCACCCTATCGACCCATTTCCTCCTTTCCTACTTAGTCCACATTCTCCTACCGATTCCAACTCCCTCTTAAGTGGTATTTCATGTCTATGACCATAATGACTATGGAAGGACATGTCCATGATTGATTTTGAGTGATTTGGAAAGAAGTTCCTTATGTGCCATCCTATGAATTTGGCAGCCTCAAAGGATTAAACTGCATGATGTATGGAGCATAATACTGAATTTATCCCAATTTTGATTTTTGACACAAGTAAAAATACTGTAACCTACTTTTGTACGGTTGATTATATTACCGGGGTTTGTCCCCCCAAACTCGTTTGTAATCCTATATGCATATGTCCTACATAACTCTTTTCATGCCATTTCAAACACAGTGCTTTGGGACCATTAGTCCACTCAGGCAATATGATTACAACTGAATTTCCGGAACGGACCCCTACACAGTGAAACTGGTAGTGCCTAGTGAAAGTGTTTTCTACTATTCGAAGCAAAATGAGCAACCAATGTTCACCTTTTCTGAACAGTATGTGAACAAGACTAAGAATAAACCATAGTATAAAGATATGAGTTGGGTTCAAATTGGTGTGAGCAGAAGAAAAGCAAGTACCTACCGCCTACAACACTGTAACATATCCTAATATAGGTGTTTAAGTACTAATAACTTGATTTGAGGAAGTATGCAGTGAATTTGTGTCATTTACCAAAACATACTCAGGGTCGTTTGGACCATGGGGTGGTGCTGTCTCCCGGTTTGTGAATGGGCGAATGGTCACATGAGGTCACCTTCACATAGGTCACCAAGGTCACATGAAGTCAACCAAGGGTCCAAATGAGGTCACCAAGGTCACAATGAGGTCACCAAGGTCACATGAGGTCCATCATGTCCCCCATGAGTCACCATGGTCACAAGTGAGGTCACCATGGTCACCTCGAGTCACCATGGTCCCATGAGGTCACAAAGGTCCCCACGGGGTCATGAAGGTCACATTGGGTTATGAAAGATCTGACTTGTAAATGGGACCCAAGGGGACCGGAGGTTGCCAAGGTCCAATGAGTCAGTACCAGGGTCGCATGAGTGTCACCAGGTCCATGAGTCACCAGGGTTCACATGATGTCACCATTGTCACTGAGGTCACCAGGGTCCCATGAGGGTCCCAAGTTCAGCACGGGGGTCAGAAGGTCACCTGGGGGTTTAGAAGGTCACATAGGTTTCACCCCACCCACCCCGATGGTACCCTACCACCCCCGCCCCTCCTGGTGATACCCCACCCCACCCCCAACCCCCACCCTGGCCCCCTAAACAAACACCACCCCCCTCTTCCCCCTAAGCCAACAACCCACCCTTCCTCCTATCCAACACCCACCCTTCCCCCATCCAACAACCCATCCTTCCCCCTCCATATATTCACACACAGATGGTATGTCATAGCAGTTTTTACACACAGACACACAAAGGCGGGACTGAATCCCTGGTACCCGCCCGCGATGTCCGAGCACAAGTGTAGAAGTAACCATTGACCGGCGTACTCATAGTCCGAACATGGTTAACATAGGCAATCGATTCAGTTGACCTCTTCCCGCAACATTAGTTTTACGCTTTAGTCGTTAATCGTCTATGGAGCCAGCCCGGACCTAATGACTCCAACCGGACTATATCTGCTTTCACCACCGGGTTCAAATCTCCACACGGTATAACCCGTTGGTGTGAAAAATTAATGAACAGGTGTGGTATATTATGATTATTACTCTACTCACATGCTCTTCATCTGATTATTTCATTCACACCGATTTCACATCATCATATCACGAACCAATTTCACTGGCATAGTATATCCATCGCGGTTTTATTGTACACATTCAATTGCGATGGCATCATATGCATTGTCCTACGACGAACGCTGTGCAATAAACCAAAACAAACCCGGAAGTTCCAAGAAGTTGAATCTTGATCCGTTTACTTTACACCATCAGATTGCGCATGGTCCGCCCAGACGATGGCGCCAAGCCTCAAATAATACAGACAAATACAGGCAACTCATACAAAAGCATCAAAATTAGTACGGAACCTTGTCGTTATTCATAATCAGAAAAGGTGTTTGTGTGTAGTTGTTCTTATTTTAATGCATATTTAAAAAAGAATTAAAAACTTCTTAAATATATAATCAAATTAACAATATTTTTAAATATTTTTGGTTATGAGGTCCTACATTTAACCAATGACGATTTCTCAATTTAGGATTTTGACGCGCTATGCCGCAGTGCTTTGACCCCGGTAAACTTGATCAGATAACATTTGTAAATTCTGATCTGTTGTTTAAAGGGATCCATCCACCCTTCCACCCCGCAAAGGTAACTGCTCGCACAATTGGGGATTTCCCCGGTTTCATTATGACAAGCATCATGAACATGGACAATGGAGGAGTTGTGTTTGTACATGAAACATTACTTGCGTAATAGCGTGATCCAATCCAATAGTATTATTCCTAAAATAACGCGCGCGAGAACGTCGCGGTCATTGTGAGAGCACATGACTTCTCACAATGACTCCTGCGTGTGACGTAGTAGTAAAATGAAATTGATTGGGGCCCCGAAGATGGTATACAATGTGCTAAAACATTGATTTCCAAAATCAAAATAACAACCGCCTTTTGAAGCCACTTACAAAAACACTATATATAACTTTCAGTTCACCCCTTGCGACAAACCTTAGTACATTAAACAACCTGAAATATAGGCTAAATTAATATGAAAGGTAAAAAAAAAGATTTTCTAAATCATTCATTCCCCGGATTTTCCCACGTAAGCCTGGCTTGCCTACCTGACCGGAGGCTGAATTGATGCCCACATGCCGGTATGGACATGGTATCCCGGCATGGTATCCGCGGTGCACCGATTCACAAACTTCAGCTCATTTTCGGACAATTTAAACAAATTGGATGAAGACGACCAACATTTTCTACCCATCATTTCATTTTTAGCTTCGGGAATTTAATCGAATAGCTCGGAGGGCTCTGAACAACTGAGCAAAAAAGTCATGCCATGATTGATACCGTCAGGCATTCATGGATGGTCTTGGTCATCACTGCACGCGGGCATGTCCTCATGACATCAATCATGTGAGCATCGGGTCTGGTCTACCGATGACAGTCCCCGGGGACCGTCCAGGGCAGTGGGTCTTTCAAGAGTACAACCAGACGACATGTGTACTTTTCCCACAAAAAGACATTACAAAATCAGTGCTTGAAAACAATAACGCCGCGTTTTTTGCGAATCGAGTATGTACAATGCACAACGCAAACTTGCAAGAGATCATTAAATGTCATATGCAATACGCCGTACGTGCATGTTTGGGATTTCCCCCCATGTTCCCCCTGATGGGGGGTGGAGGTGGAGGTAGTAGAAAATAACAATAGGAAATGATTCCATACAAGGATAAATAAAATAACCAAATAAAGGATAAAAAGAAATAACCCCATTTGAATTAAATAAACAGAATAAGTCAAACAAATAAATAAAAAAGGATATCAACATAAACAAAACAAATACACAAATAAAAAATTTTTTTTTTAATTTTTGACAATAAAAAAACATCATACACATCCAAATGCAATTCACAAATGGAAAAAGAAGAATAAAATTATATAAAAAAAGTATACACACAACGGATAAATGAACCAATAGAATACAAAAATATTGATAAAATTTGCATGTATAAACTAAATTAAATTAATAAGTAGACAAAGATAATAGATGGACAAATGGAACAAAACAATACACAAACAAAGATGAATGACAAATATTCAAACCAAAAACAAAAACATAACCCACATGCCAATTCACACATAGAAAAATGCAGAAAATTATATAAAAATGGTAATACACAAAGTGGATAAATGAACAAATATAAATACAAAATGAAAATTGTAAAATGGATAATGTGAATGAGATAAACAAATTTACATAAATATGACAAGATAAAAAAAATAGTCAAATTAAAAACAATACAGTCATTAAAAAATCATCCATTAAAAATGGATAATGAAAATAAATGTATTACAATTAATCAAATATGAACAGAACGTAGACTACATACATAAGCCCGGTGGTATTACATTATTCGTCCAAAGAACTTTGCATGTGTCGTTGTTCTTTACCATGACTGAAATCCAAACTCTGCATGTCTGACCGCATTTCATTAACCATGTAAAACAGTGCCAATATGAAATTGTTTTGGATTCTTCCTACATCAATGTCTACAAACACAATTGACTCTTGTTTTTTGGTTTTATAAAGAGCCCGGGGAGACTTTGAAAATCCCCAACACATGGGACGGTATCTGGGGATTCACGGGTTCATGTGATGCGTGGGACAGCTCATCTACTATGGGCCATGCCTCATGCTGCATGACTGTGGACCGATTCCGTAGTAGTTTAGGGATAACATCGAATAGTTAGGTGAAACCACTTAAACTCAGCTTCCGTACAATTCATGTGTTAAATATGTTGTAAAATATTCTCCTACAAGCGGTGACCTTTGTTACCAGTTTGACAACAAATAATTCCAGCCGGCGAGAGTCCAGACACTCAAAGGAGCTCCCAATCCCGGTCAATGACATTGTTCAGTGAAGACCCTGCGCGGCTGATAAATTGGTGATTATTGGATGCGAGTGGGATTCATAACTGCAGACGAGCACAAAATCGTGCAATCTGCAGCTTATTTCAAGCACTCCAGATCCGTAAGATACCCAGATGTGAACTATAGCCGTTTTTTTTATTTGATATCAACACCAAAAAGTGTATAATTCCAGCTCTGAAAACAGCGAACATGGGGAAACATTCTTCCCACACTTTCCAGTTTGACACTCGAAATTCCCCTGACATGATACAAAAGGTTTTCAATGCCCTTTTCTCTGATTGGTCAAACTTGTTACTGGGGATGATTACGTTTTATTTACTGGGATCCTTGAGACTTTTACTATTATATCGAGGGTGAGGCGGGGACCGGCCTATCAAAATAAAGATGAATTGGGAGTTTAAGTTAGAGATTTTTTTGTATGTAAATACCCTCCCCCCCCTCATTCACTACGGCGGGTGCGGAGAGTAGATCGTGCATATTAAATAGCTGCCTATAGTGCCGAAGCACCGTTGGGAAATGTTTTGATGTTCGCCCGCGCCCACCATATTGCAGTACCTTTCGGAGTCTGTGACACAGACTACCCGTGGGAAATACTGGACGCCCGTATTATTGCAGAGAAGATCTGCGAGTGTATATTTCTGGTGAACCTTGAATGACGGAGCTTACAAACACGCATTCAATATGATAGGCTAACCCACAAAGGAACGGGACTCGATCGATTGTAAAAACCAGGGAAGAACACAACGAGAATTCTTTGCCAAATGCCAGACCTCGGCAGGGCATAATCTAAAATGCAACGGCGCATAGTGGCGTAACATCTACGGATATTAAAACATTTCCCTCCAATTCCCTCCAATTTCTAAAGATCCCAGCCCGAAAAACGCTCCGAGCGGCCAAAACACACCCCGATTTCGGGATTTGCTCTAATCAACGGGTCCCATATCCATCCCTACCCTACAAAATTGCATAGAAGTACGATCAAAATGAAGCCCCTGATAGTTCTCACACTAATAAAATCGAGATTCGCCCATCATGACTAACAACCTCGCTGCGCTAGAAGAGCGCGAAGGGGAAAAAAAACGGCTCGCTAGCTTTGCAAGTCATAGTTTAGTTACTAGGCCAAGTTTTAACGATGGAAAAACTTTTGGAACACAATTTAAATGACCAATTGAAATATTTCGTATTTTTAAACCCCTGTACAAACAGTTGCCCCTTATTTCTTAAATTCACAAAGAGGCATTTTTTTGGGGACGTTTAGTAATAATTATTCTAGACACATTTTCTGCCCAATTCTGACATTTTCAGCTTGTTCCCCGAAATTTCCAACTTACCATGTGTTTTATTTTAATTACTACCTCTTGGGCCTATAACTATAAAAACATAAGCAAACGAATTCTCAAATAAGAGTCGTGTTCTTGCCACGTTTTCGCTTGCTCTTTGTTTTTTTCTAGGATCCAGGGCAAATGTCTGCTGATGGAAACCCCTACATTTTACGTACGGCTCAACCAAATTGGAGTGTGTACTTACAATTTCTTATAAATGTTTTTATAGACGGCGGACTAATGCGTGGACACTAAGGGAAGGCATCTGTAATGCATATGGTCGCCTTTCGCACGTTTCTTTCACATCCTCCTGTGATGGTAGAATAGTCTTTCTTAGTCTTTTAATCTCGATGGTTTTAAACACTAAATATGGCACTTGAATGCATTTTTTTGACTGTGACAATTATCCGTTCGTCCGTATACTTCAGAAATCTGTCCATCCTAGTCCATCTAGAAGGACCCTCGTTTCCGCACGTAACGCTTCTCGCTCGGTGTAAGTCAAAGGGGGATGGACACAGGGAGGAACGAGGGTCCTCTGGATGGCCTATCCAATCCTCGATATGACACTATCGAACTGCATAGCTCTGTAAAAAGCGGCCCTAATTAGTACTTTGAATTTTTAATACAATAGAGAACTGGATATATGATGCGCGATCTAGTTGCAAATGAATGGTACCTAGTAGAGGAGAAAAAGCCAGTACGTGATTGAACACGAAATAATGATCCATTAGGCCTTTTTACAGATGAAAAACGATTAACATAATGACATACTCTGAAAAGAAGACAATTAACTTTTAGTGCGTTCCACATGGCACACATAACCTCAAAAGAAGAAATTCCAAGTTTAGTGTGTTCGCATGGCAACACACATTTTTAGCTCAGTAACAGAATAAAGATTGAAGTGTTATTGGTACTTAATTTTGGTTTATTTTCTTTATATTTGGGATTTGGAAAATATGTTTAACTTTTGTACTAGCGTCTTGCTCATTTTTCGACACTGCATGCTATCTATGAAGATTAAATGCTTACAAATTCATTGTCGGACATTGAGATCGCTTTGATTTCGTTCGACTATTACGCACATCGATATTATTAAATCAGCAAATGCATGCATTGACGTCATCATCGGCAACAGAAACCACCGAGAACACATACCTCAGAAATGAACAAAAAAACACAAAATGCCTCTTAGAAGGCTACAAGCACGAAAGTTTGAAAAACATACTCTATGGTTTCAGAGACTGTTAGGCGATATACCAATTTATCAAGGAAAGGGTTCTTTAAACTATAGTTAATTCACTATTCGGGCACCTCCATGTATGTTCCCTCAGACATATGTTGCAAATACACAGCAAAGACAAAAATTGAGGCACCATTAGAGTCAGGAAGAATGTGTCACCACTCGTTACTGCTCAAGCTTAACACTCAAAACGCGTCATTGCACTCTAGTTGACAGAGTCCAAATTCTCATCCCCTCAAAAATCAATGCGGAATTTCTCGCCCTCATTAGTTGGATGGTACTATAAAACTAGGGTTATCCAAGTAAACAGGTCAGGTGCTTGAAAAATGGCGACAAAACAGGTGACAGTTTTTGAAAAAAAAATTCACACACAGTGTCCTCTTTACCCAATACCCGATGTATACCATACGCAAAGTGTTCACTTAACAAAGGGCTGTCCGAAGTGTTGTCGGAGGTAGTTATTTCTTTTGAACATATTTTAATTATCAAAATGTTAAGGATAATACTCTTGCCCCGTGAGGCTATGTTGATGAAGAACCCATTACGTGATGTTTGTTCAGATCCTACGCACAAGACGGGTGACATTGACAGGGATGAGCAGACTATGTAAAATAAAGGTGATCGCGATAAAGGTGTAAGCAATGTCTAAAAGGAAAATGGGTGGGAATTAGTTCGCGTGGCTGTGACCTACAATTCAAGATAAGTCCTTCACATTTTATGGCGCTTGCTAAAAGCATAAATTAGAATAGTGATTTTAATTGTAACGTGCTATTAGTGTGTAAACCATTCTCTAAAAGCATGCGTTGGGGCACCTGGTTACTAATGTAAACTAAACAATTCTATCATGCTAAGGCTAAAAGCATTGTAATGAAACTGTAGATGAGGCTTACAGTCTTGTCACCCCCCCCCCCCCCCCCCCCCCCACCCCCCCTCCCCCCCCCTAATAATTCGTGGATTTGTAAGAATGAGGGGTAAAAACGGAAGTGATTTTTGTTGGCTGAACTCTAATTGGTGATTATACTCATGACAACAGCGTGAGTGTGAGAGTGGCTCAGATATTATAAACCCTCCGCCCCTTTTGACGGTTCATGACGACTGCGGCATTGGTCCTCACAAAGTACTTTGACAGCGAGTTATAATAAAAATCTCAACTATGCCTATTGCGTTTCATAAAGAACACCACTTCTGAACCATTCTAAAACAGGATGAAATTGACTGAATATTAATATATATAATGATACGATTACCGAATACCATATCAAAAATTCTTCAAAACCATGTTGATGAAAATTATACTTTAAAAAATATTTTGCTATATCTGGAATTTGAATATTGTAAAGACCAATTAAGTCTAAGTTAAATAAGCGTCACTATTACGTACTTGAGCTGATGAAAGATATGGCAAAAGCTTATGCTCAGCTGATATCATATTTAGCAAAAAACTAAGGAAAATATCTTTACAAGAAATCTAGCTGTAGCAAAAAAAATCATAGAAGACTGTTTTACTCTGCCTTATGATTTGTTGCATACATTCTGTGAGAATGTAATTTTGAAATTAAGAGTTGCAAATGGGCCCCTTTCATAGATTTTGATTCAAAGCTTAATGCGCAGACCGAGGTTCTTCTGCCCATCAAATTGTCATGATGATGCTAATTATGACATGATGATGACATGCTGATAATGATACGATGACGACGACGTACGATGACCGTAATGGCGATTAGGAGGAGGAAGGGAAGAAGAAGAAGGAAGAGAAGTGGAAGAGGAGCTGGAGGAGAAGGAGATGGGTAATTCCCAGGTTATTGAAAAATTCCAGGTGCTTGGACAATTTTATTTTATGCGTCAACACTCGTCATTCCAAATATTACGTGTTGCCATTCGAAGAAGATGCTTCCCGTGAATATTAGACACGGTATTCCTACAATGAACCGGAACGCTCCACGGACACTTATAAGGTTACTGTATACATTTAAATAGAATATAGAATATCTTTCTGGTAAATATTCTGATCACATTTCTAGGAATGTTGGCTGGCGGGGGAAGGTGACGGTACTTGGTTTTGAAATAAGATCTTGATAGAGGTGTTCAATTGAACACTTAGAACTTGGCTGATTGCTACTCCAAACAGTTTCAAATGTGTCGCAAATCATTCCGGAAATTGAGTGAAAGCTTACGGGAGCGTGCTTTTTAGCTTAGTGGATTTTTGACTAAGAATTCCTCACAAGTTTAAATCATGATTTGCTTTTATGCATATTTGATTGTTTTGGTAAAGGCTACCGACAAGGAGCACTGTATTACTACCACAAAAAAGATATATATTAATTAATAAACTCAAAAGGGGGTACCCGTCAAAAACTGAAGACCAACAAAGGCAAAATAGTAGCACAGAAATCATGCAGAAATGTTCTGTGCCACTTAAAAATAAATGCTTGTTATACACAAACCACACGGGGACGAATATGATCCACTTTGAATATGACATTACTCTGGTTATCGCGCAACCACATATTGATATTAACGTCTATGATACACTTTGGATATACCCAAAAAGACACAGGATTTGCTCCGCTTTGAAGTTACTATCACACAACTGACAGGGAATGATCTACTAAGACATAGAAGCTATAATTAAAACGCTAACGGTGAACGCCCATCAAAAATCAAGACAACCAATGCGAAATTAGTCTCGGACAATCACGCAGGAATATTATGACCACTTTGAATATAGGCACTTAGTAAACACACTCTTTCCTGCCCTCCAATAATGTCTTGACCTTTTTCTTTTCCTTCCCTCCTAATGTCTCTGACTTTTTTCTTCTGATACTTCTTTGTACACTTCATCTCTTGCTCCCTCTCTCTTAGTTCTCGAGTATCGCTTTGATCATGTTACAGATAGCTGATAGATATGAAAAGAGGTTAATCATATTGTGCCTGAAATCTTGGTTGCACGGTTCCGGCTTCAGTATTCCCAGGAAGGTTAAGGTCCACGCTTTTTATAGACTTTACTTTTGAGATGCAAACAGATCTGATCTAAATGCTACGTGTACCGTTTTCAAGACGACCCTAGCATTATCTTTTTTTCGTTGGTTGTAAACATGATAAACATGGACCCTGAATTTATACTGGCAATTGGATGTCTCTACGAACGTATATATAATATTCGTTATACAATTTGAAACAAAAAAATTGTGAATATTGGAAATTATATTGACCTTTTAAAAGGGGAAGATGTTCTGAGACAATGGGATCCAATGGAGGCGCCACATAGCTTTTTTTCAAATACGTTTTCTCAATTCCCAATTGAGAACGTCAGCTTATATTTAGGATGGTTCACATTCAGCCCACTTTCGATTAGACAAATCTTGTTTTGTTAACATCTTTTGGAACATTATTGCATTGCAATGGCGTGGCTAGAAACCTCCACACCTGAGAACGCAGCCCGGAGGATTCGGAACGCAATTCGGGAGAATGAGGCCCCAGATAATCCACCTTTCACTTGTCAGATCAATATCTTACTACAAGCATGAAGTACAATGTCTGAATGCTTTTTAATTGGGTCAAAAACATGCTAGAAACACTGCAAATTCTGGCATGATGGCAACACCTTGATTTTCCGTGGCAGGAAGTTCCTGAACTCTTGCTGTTTTTATTGTTTTTACAGAATGTAAACACCCAAATTGTTTCAAATTTGTGGAAGTGATTTCAGTAAGGGTCCATATCACTATGTCTGAATATTTTTATATGCCACTGTGTCCCTGTAAGAGCAACATTATCGTTTCAAATATGGTTTTCGATGCATTAGTTTTGAATGTCTTATTTTGTTATTTCCCCCTTATCTTAATGTCTTTCGTAGTTGTATGTAACTATTAAGTTTTGGGGGATGGCCGCCTCTGGGCTTATTGTATTATGGAAATTTGTAATAAATTGACGATGATTGATGATGAATGCTACTTCGATAGCCTATTTCAAGAAAAGTATAGCGTAGTATTGACATATGATAAAAGGCATGAATGCATTAAAGCCAACGGTTACTTGACATTAAACAGCGTTCTTGGGTAAATTATTTTATTGAATTCAATAAATGGTGTAGGAACCTTTCAAACGCTGATACTATCAATAATTACTGCTTATTGGCCGGCTATTCTGGGTCCCGTTCCCCAAACTCGTGCTTAACCCTACGTGTATACTAACTCACACGTATGTCCTACATAACAGACCTTTTCATACCAGTTACACAGCGCTTTGGACAAATTTGTCCACTCGGGCATGACATAGTATGCACGTAGATTTACGACTGAGTTTCGGGAACGGACCTCTGATTTACAATGTATCACGAATGATACCTGTTATATATGCCAACCTCCGGGTGTGGAAGAATTACAGTTTTGATCTTTTATAAAATGAAATAATTTCTCGAAATACCCATTTTTTTAACTTTCCAAGTTGATATTTTCATGAGAGGGTGCGCACAAAAACATGTAATTGAGCGCATTGACGTCCTACCTCATGTATTTTTACATCAGTGCTACTCTTAGTTTTGTATGATAGACAATGAGATATGCACGCAATATCAAGCAATGTATTATTTTTGTAACTAATATATATATGCCAATGTCTAATAGTAACAATATGTAGCGTTTAGAGTTTGTTACCGAAATAGGAAGTTATCAAGAATTATGTGGTGCGTAATTAAGATGGCCTCCATGACTGTGGTTTAATCACATTTTATTTAAATATGCAAATGGGATTCATTTATATGTATAACCTGTCCAAAAACTAAGCAGCACATGACCTTGTCACGGTTCTATCACCGTGCCATGTTAGAAGTTCATTGACTAATCGGTTTATAGACGGTAGAGTGAATTAATGAATTTTCTTCAAAATATGCAAATGACTTCATTAATATTCATAACCTGTCCAAAAAGGATACAATGACCTCATCATGCTCTATCACCTGCCCAAAAACTACGCAGCACATGACCTTGTCACGGTTCTATCACCGTGCCATGTTCGAAGTTCATTGAGTAATTGGTTTAGTCTGCAGAGTGGATTATTGCTGTTGCTGCCCATCCATCCGCCCATCAGCGCGCCCATCTGCGGTATTATAGTAAACTTAGCCCACACAACAAACACACAAAGAGTTGAAAATCGTCTGCTAACAATTTACGACCCTTTTCTCGTAATGCAATTAACACCTATGGCCATTTTATGAGATATGTAATGTCATATAGGCACTCTTGTAAACAGGTCTATTCAAAGTTCTTTTGGCTAGATATTATAAGAAAAAATGGGTCAACCATTTGTAAATAACTACATTACCCATTGCCAAATTTAGAGTGTAGTCTTTTAACCCAGTCTTTGAACACTCTTTTGCAGTGTATTCCAGAGAAGTGACCTATTGACGTATTTTGATCGTTGACAGCTCTTTCTTTACACCTGTACTTCAAGACATTTTCACATGGGACACATAAACATAGTCAGTGCTATTTATGTCATCGCTATGACCAAGTGACGCATTTGATGGGGGAAGAAACCACGCACCTATATAGGATCGGATTGCGGTAGCGCGGGGCTATAGATGTGGAGTAACTTGACAGACATGGAGTTTTTGCTGCATTGAAGCCTGGAGAGCCTTGGTCATAACAATTTTTCATGACAATTGAAAATGCTGAACAGTGCTAAAATTACGTAATGGTTGTGGTGAACATGGCATAAATATTAATGCAAACACAAAATAGTTTTTTTGTAAGTAAAAATGATGATACAGTGTGAGAGAGATTGTATTTTCAGTGTTTTTATACAAATTTATATTGGATCTGTACAAGGTTCTATTTCCACGTGTTTAAGTGGGGTCAAAAATCAGGCCAGTTGGGCGAAGTGCCAGCAGTGCCTGGTTATATCATTGCATATTCAGAAATATTGACAATTTCTTGACAGCTGACATCAGTTACGATGGTCGAGTCGACTATTTAGGTACTACAGTACACTTGAACAAGAGTATAGTGAACTTGAGTTAATTAAGTTATTTACGATACCACTATTTATACCATCAGTTTTCAATAAAAGTCACATACACTAGCATTTTTTTGTTTGGAAAATGTTATTTATCTCTCAATTCTTGGCTATTTTCGGATGTTTAAATAATTCTGCCATTGCGCGGGGCATACATTGGTGCCCAGCACCAACATGTTTCTTGTAATGTAATGTAATGTGGTGTACTAGCGCAAATGAAAGATACGCGCCACAACATTCCACAAACACTGAATTGAGTAAAACCAAGTTACGACCAAATTTATTATTGCACAAAGCTGCTAATGAACGCCAATCATACTTTTAGCACGCGTTTTCATGTCGAAAACTGCTCTGTCATGAAACGCGCGTCTTTGACCTCAACATGCACGAAGGCTTAAATCCCATAAGAAGAAAATTCATTTTGGATGACCTTCGGATAAATTAATATTTGCAATCATAATAAGTTGTGCTTCTTGTAACAATATTTGTACAGCAATATACTCTTCTTAATCCGCGCCTCGTCTCTTTGGTCTGAGGTCAATCGATAGAACTGATCATTTCGGATGCAAGATTAGATGACTGTCATAATAACTTCGAGCAAGTTCTTTCTTTTTTAATAGTTTACATACAAGCAGGACGTGTAGCAGGGAAAATCTCTTGACAAGTGAAAAGAAACAAGACCTAAATGCTAAATGTAAGTACGTGAAGGAGCACACACTCCAGGACGTCCTATGTATACCGATATCTACGGACTGTTTACACAGAGTGGACTTCTTATAAGCCTTCAGTAATCATGGTAATCAACAGTGCAACGCACTACAACAACTGCACAAGATTTTGGTATGTTTGAGTACACCATCCTCCAAACTCACCTGCATTTGCTCCGAGAAACAGTGGTGTTTTGGGAATTTTTAGAGTTGTATTTTCATTTTGCTGTATGTATGTAATATCAGCCATTTTGGAGCAGAAACGGATTGATTTTAAATAAAAAATATGACTACGTTCACATCTTAAAACGTGTTTATTGGCGAAAGCCGCTACACCCTTGATCATCAAGATGGAAGACAAAGGGTTCGTCAATTACGTGGTGAGAACCTCCGAGATGACTGTATTCATAAATGACTCACACTTTAAGAATCATTCCATAAAAAGTGGGAAACATATTTTATTCCAACTCTATGAGCAGCAGTGTAGTTTTATGAAGCCCGATAAGACAAAAATAGAATTAAAATACCACGTGGTGGCGTACATAGCACAGACCATGATACGCGTAGACGTACATCTAACAAATACGCTTACCATGCAGTACATATTAGAAGTTAGGATATTCGTCGATATCTGCCTTTAAATATTACAATCTAAATGCTGATAGGATTGTGCTGGCCAGCTGCCGACCTAGGTGAAGCGAAATGATTGTGACGATTCCTGATGGCAGCCGTTAATAGGCAACAGCCGCTGTGCTCTTGATGAAAAGGCCCTTTATAAAAGCCCGTGTATTATTTATTATTATTATTATTATTATAGCTAGAGAGATCATCTTATCTGAATAATTCCTTACATGTACCCTATGAAAAGGTTAGTACATTATAGTAAATAAATGCGATCATAAAACCCATATCTTAAATCTCATCACAATGACTCATTAAGGGGGAAAGTAATGGTTCTATATCAACAGTCAACTTGTTCCGACGATGGGGAAAACAATCTGTTAAAGCCCTAAGTAAGAAATGAGAAACCAAGTAACACATAAGCTGGAAGGTCTTCTAGATGTAACAGACAGAAAACAGACCAATGGTATCATAAACTGTAATGTTACATAATAGTTCAACTGCCCAATTGGCGTTGTGTGGACAATCTGGAAGCCTACCTGCAAAAAGGACCTTAAGAAATGGGAAAGTATCAGGTGAAGCACAACTACCAGTGCATTATACCGAAAAAGTATTCCCTGGCCATTTAGAAGCTAACCACATCAGTTAAATACATGCAGCTAACAAAATACCACCTTATCAAGTATTTCAAAGATGGAACCACCTAGACTCTGTACCCGAAGTCCAAAGAAAGAAGAAACACCTCGCACGGTGGAATGGTGTCAGCAAAACATAAACAGAAACAGTAGCCTAATCGTCACCGACCCCAGCAACACGGGAAAGCCCATGACAGCTTTTCAAAAACATTGATAAAGACACCATATACTCATGATTATTCACCCTTAAAGTGTTGTACCTTGACACTCTCTAATCTCTTGCCGTGAACGTCAAGCTCTGAGAAAGACCAATCTATGCATCCACAAGAACCTGCACCCGTTGCGTACTATGGCTTCAAGCACTCCCTTGAAAATAGAACCTATAACTGGAGACTTGATCAAAAAATTGATCAAACACTCAAGCCGAGGATCTGCTTCTTTTATCGAAGACACGAACAGAAGTTACCAAGGTACCACCAACAAGGAAATGGTTCCAACTATAAAATTCCAACGCAAGGAAGGAAAGCATATGAACCACACTACTGCTGCCAAGTGCAACACCACCATTAGATTTTAAGCCAAGCCAATGACTGAGAGTTTCTCATGGACATCGAACTCAACCAAACCGTATTCCCTTCACAAATTTTGGAGATTGCAAAATGACGATACATCATTATTTATATGCCAAGATACCTTTAGAACTGACGTTCCCTGTACGGAGCAGAAACTTACCAATGCCAATTTAAGGAAGAAATGCAAGTACAGTGAGAACCGCCCATGGGCCACTCGCTACTTCCCAATTTGAAATAGGAAACCGGTGTAAAAGGAGATATGATCCGCCCGGAGCCATTGTCCGGGCTCCATAGACGATAACCGACAACAGAATGATGCGTGAAACTAATGTTACATGAAGAGTTAACTGTATCGAGTGCCATATTCTTCACCGTGGACTATGAGTCCGGAGGACCATATCTTCTGCCACACCGGGCCTTCTAACACGTCCGTGCCAAAACGCCTAGCATCATTCTGCAGACCATATAGAAAGACGCTCACGAGAAGAAGCTATGCAAATTGGCTGAGCAGACTTGAAGCTCCAAAGCTTTCCAGAAGATGTCCTTAGTATATCAATCCCACGAAACAACTCAGAGGCAGCTGAGACGGTTCTGGCCATGCAACAGTTGTTGAATCCGCCAAAGCCGATCCGAAGCCCTGGAACGTCTAAAGTTGGTTACCAAGCACTAGAATAATATTGACATCCCTGTTCCTTCCCGGGTTCCTTCTAATTCTAAGAACATTGTAAGACAAGACAGGTGGCTGAGCTCTGAAGTTAATCGACAGTGGTGGTAGTCGTCAATGATCATCTTTTCAATTTCGTTACAATGACCATAACCTTTTAATGGGCATCGTACAACAATACAAAGTTTATTCCAGTTAGTAGCCCTACCAGCGGCCAAATAGTGTCCTAAACTTTAATACTCACCTCCTATGGCAGTATCGTAGACAGAGTGCAACGGTCATTCTGCGCTGATCAACAAAAAATGTTTCCCGCAGTGCTCTCAGTGATTTATCGGGGTCGTCTGAAAAACAACCTCTGGGAATTGCTGTGAAGAACAAAAACAATAAACAGCGTATAAATAATAGAATTTTAAACTTATAAAACGCTTTGAAAGGATGGTGCGCGTCATATGTTGGAAATATTTTATAGTATATCCTTAAATATCAATATTGGTCATATCAAAGTATACTCTTTCAGAATATCAATGGCACGAGGAATTCAAATTTGATAATAGCCTTACCAATAAAGAAAATAATTTTAAAAAGGCGTCATTTTGCCATTTTTGTTCGAACTTATTTCTTGACTTTCAAAATAGATGTTTTAGTTTGATAATTTTTCACATTCTGAGATAAGAAAGGGTTTCTCATTTTTAACAAGTTTAAACTTGATCAGATTTTATTCCAAGAAATCTGTGAGTATCATTGTCTCAACAATGTAAAAATTACTCAATGGTGAGTAAAATGACACAAATCTGACTGTTGAGTAAAATCTTAGTCAAAGTTGAGTAAACCATAGTCATTGATGGGTAAACCTTAGTCATTGATGGGTAAACCTTAGTCATTGTTGGGTAAATCTTAGTTACGTTACTGTTGGGTAAATTAGACATGTACTCGGCTTTGTGTAAGGTTTGCTCAACTTTGACTAAGATTTTACTCAACAAAGAGGTTGTGACCTTTTTTACTCAACTTTTTTTTGGAGTGAAGATACCTTTAATAATATCTTGAAGAGTTAGTTTAAAACTTTATTGTCTTAAGATATGAACAATTAAAATTACAAAATTACATATTTCTATTTTGAATTAAAGGAATGCATCCGGGCAAAGAAAAAATGACAAACTTTTTACCGTTTTTTATGATTTCTTCAAAAGTATGACGTTTTATAAAATTGTTTTAGATTCCTTGTGTCATTTGCTTTCTTAAAATGCATAATTTTATAGGTCCTACTTTGACACTTAGGAAGACAGGTGACAAAACAGTCCACCCAATCTAATATGTACTGTCCCCTTTAAATAGAAGGAGAATCGTCGAAATGGACGGTATTTGTTAAATAATATGGCACGGAAAAATAGTCGTTAAAAGGAAGAGTACCAACAAGACTTAACTATACAAGTATATCAATCATGACTGAGAAAGCAAGACTGCTTCTCTCCAACGTTTTAAACTTGGCAAATATTTGTGCCGTACTTGATTCAGAATCAAGACAAAAATATTGTACCCTAAAAAGTGTTTTCCGAATACGGTAATTCGATCGTTCATTTCTAAAGCCACGGACTCGGGTGTTAGAAAGCTATGACGAGTACCGTTGTACTCAACGTGATGAACGTGATGACATTTTGAAGACAGAAATTAATAAATTCAGAATAGTTTTGAAGTAAAAGCCTCCTTGAAGTCTAAACTTGAGATGTACTTAAGTGCTGTTTTGAAGCACAAACCTTTTTTCTGTGTTGAGCCTTTCATAATAAACATATAATAAACATGATAAAGAGAAGGATATGAAACAGACATGTATTGCTTAGATCTTCCGTTTTTATGCATAACAGAGTGTCTGTGGCTTAACGAAAAACAAAATGGAAAATCATCAAGGGAGTTAAAAAGTATCTTACAAAAATATTTTCTTGAAAAATTAAATTGAATGGCAGTTCTGGAAATTTTAAATGAGGTAAAAATATTATCACAGATTAAAAGGGCGACTTTAGCCACATGTCAATGCGTTTTCTTTGAGGCACCTTATATTAACATGGAGTTTACTTCACCACAGACCCGTGCATGCATAATCGATGTAAATTAGCTTAAATTACCGGGGAAGTTGAGCGAGCACGCATGACCCCCTTGAAACGCAGAGAGTTTTTATAGCTATAAATATGCTCAGCATTACCCTCCACATTTTTCTCCGACTAGCTATGAGGCAAGAACTTCTTCAACACGGGTAAGTGGAGAAAACTCACACGAGAAACCTAAATTCTTCGTGTTTTCCTGGCGAATTAATACACAGCTGAATAAATGCCGAGCCATTCGATAACGCGTTCCAATCAATTTCATGCGCTATGTACAGACTTGACTTGTGGCTGGGCTTCCAGCAAATCTAGGTAGGTCCTATATATTCCCTCCTTGTCGTGCATATACTTGTCATATGCCCTACTAAATCGGTCAACGTACAAATATACCTACTGGTGAATCAATTCCGATTGATTTTAAACGGTGTATTTTACCCATGTTCTACATATTATTTTTCAATATTAATAACGTGTTTGCTCATTGTTCTGCGTTATAATTGATTTGAATAGTGTTCAACTAATACAGTCGAGATCTGTTATACGACATGCATCTCGCATCTCATAACGCTTATGGGAAATATTATTCAAATGAGATTGGAAATTTCAGGTAAAACAACACGCCACTTCGATTAAGTTATTATAACCTCACAGCAACATTTCATGTTCCAACGCGGATATTCTTTCCCAACTGAAAGCTGCCGGCTTAGGAATAGGTTTACTGACACAAACATTGCAATGCTTTAATTCTCGTGGATTGGTGCAATGTACATTGATGATCTTATGCATGTTATGAGAGGTATAACTAAAATACTGCGAGGAAGGATATGTACGCGCTGGTTTTGCTCATTTTTGTTAACTCTCACAAATATGTAGAAAACAGTGCAAGGATTTTTCACAGTAGCGAAAAAAAGTACAATTTAAAACGAGAGATCATTTGTATTTGTCTATAGACAATAATATTTATACAAGCTACACAACTACAATAATATTTGCACTACTTACACAACTACATTGATATACACAACTTATAAAACGTATCCGCAAACATTGGGCTGTTAAATGTCTACTATTCGGCTCGGCTAAGCTGTTATGGCCTGAATTTTAAAAAAGGTGATTACCATATATTTTGACCCCATGTAGAATAATAAAACTTTAATCAGCCATTCATGCACTAAATCTTCCGAACTTGGAATACACGTTCGCAGGTATAACGACTTTATAATTATAGCAAATACATGTAATAAAGATGCCTTTTTTTTAAAAAAAAAAAGGGGTGTTTTATATATTTACGTCTAAGGACAATACAGCCGTTGAGGGCACTGTAATATCATTGCACAAGGAATCACACCACTAAATAACTTCCCATAGACTTGTGTTACAAAATGACCTCTCATTTCCCGGCTATAAAGCGACTGGTTATTTCAAAAACTGAATTTTTTGGGAAGCTTAGGACCATAGCTCTTCAACAAAAATGAAAAAGTCATATGATGAAGGCTGATTTTTTGAGCTACAGAGCATCGAAAGATTTGCATGTTTTCAAAACGTCCACGCCAAGTTGAATGTTACTAGAGATTAAAATTTCAGTTGCTCCAAACCTCAGAAAGGAAATTATACAAAAATGGCACAGACAAAATATTTACCACCCAAATGGTTTGTTACTAGTCCACACATAATGATTAATTTCAAATTTCATTTAAAGACACAACTTATCAACATTTTGTGACTCTTCATTTAGGCAAGAGCCATATTTTGGAAGTTAACACTGTCTCGGCACTGACGTCGCCTGCTACACCTAGTTTATTTAGTGGTGTGATTCCATAATATTTGCAGACTTGTATTTCACCTAGACCAATGTACACGCATTGTTAAAATGTTCTTAGAAACGTCATTTTAACTGGTAGCTGGGACTCACACAGTTAAAATGACGCTTTATTACAGTTATTTGCACGTTTGGAGCCCCAGCTGTCAGTTAAAACGTTTTTCTATTAGAATAATTTTTAACAGTACTTAGGCCCCTATATATTTTATGTTGCTTAATATAGCTACTTTACCTTGTTAAATGGTAGTTTTGCTCATGAAAAACTAGATATAATATTTGAATCGGTTATCTCGTGACTAAAGCTTGTTTATAGTAGTATCGCCCGAAGCAAAAGCCGGGAAAAGTCAAATTCGCCTATTGGTTGGAAGACAATCACTAAACAATTAGATGGGATCAGACGCAGTCTTTTGAGATATATAGCTAATGGCGATACAAATAACGCGGGTTTTATAGTCGATTACATCGTCAGAGTATCATGGTTCATATCTTTGCTATGTTTTTACCAAAGCGAGAAAAATCCAATCAAGGCAAAAAAAACAAACCACCAAAAAGAACTATCATCTGCCTGTGGTATACTAATTTCTCCTTTACAAGTACCTGAGTAACATGCTTAAAGCAGCTTCTTCAAGCCTGAAATACTCTATGGATGGCATACTGTCATGTAAACAAAGTAAGCAGTGATAAAGTTATGATGCTTTCAGTTTACGTTTCATTATATATGGCTATGAAACCATATAAAAGAGAAATTGAGAGAGAGAGAGAGAGAGAGAGAGAAAGAGAGAGTGTGTGTGTGCGTGTACATATATTTTACGATATATTTTACGAATGGACGATGATAAACATTAGGGTTATATACTGGTGGGTGAGCTATGTAGGTTTTCCAACCGCTGCTACAATTGCTAACTGCAAAAGGTCATTAAAAGAGTAGGGAAGGGCGCACACCACAAACATTAGGCCCAAAATAACCCAAAATAATCGTGATTTTCTATCCAATGTGACAATCTTTTGAAAGCCTTTTTCGAATGAATCGCTTCAATTCCCAAGAGATTTGAAAATGTTCCTTGTTAGCACTATTTTCTTCGCAGAACTGCCCACCGTTACAACAAACGCGGAGCAATTTTGTGTTTTGAAATAGGAACTCTATGGTAGGAGA
Source organism: Ophioderma brevispina (assembly GCA_023653785.1). Taxonomy (NCBI): domain Eukaryota; kingdom Metazoa; phylum Echinodermata; class Ophiuroidea; order Amphilepidida; family Ophiodermatidae; genus Ophioderma; species Ophioderma brevispina. The sequence goes on along the minus strand of JAMKCH010006427.1, from coordinate 6,618 downwards.
GCAGAAATAATAGCCATGAGGGCGCTATGCTATTTTCAACAATTCTTCAAGTGCTTGTCATGTATCAGATCCCTACAGGATCACTAACCAGACTGTAAAACAAAAATCTTTGGTGCACTACTTTCCTTGTATGGTAGGCCTATTGGAAAAACTACTTAAATATGTTGAAAATGCACTAAGTGATATTAAGAAAGTGATATTATTTCATGGCTGTATGGTAGCCGTTCACTGGTATGTTTTCTCAAATAAATGGCATTTGTGAAGGAAATTTGAGGCAATTTACTCCGCGCTCATCAATTTCACATCGATTCGCCCACTATCAACCGTATACCAACAGATCATTTCATGATGAGATTTTTGAAGCACTTTAGGTTTAGTACTTCATAAATGTTCCGGTCACTATATGTCGAAATTGTGGTCATTTGGTGAATTTAGCTTGTACTTGGCGCAATGAATAGCCCATCTATAAGCTATGAAACAAAGTGATGAGCAAAGTTATAGCCAATTGGAAAAGAAAAATAAACATTTGGGTAACATTTGCTTTCAGATGATATTTACATTAACACAGAGGACTGAAAGAACATGTGTACTACTTTTCAAAAGAAGAGGATGTGTTAAGTATAATTACGCAATGAATAATTAATATTCTGCAAGATTCCAACTAGAAAAGTGTTTTAACATTGAAAGTGGCAACACAAATTCTATATATCTTGCATATGTCCATGTAATGGACTTATCGATAACTTTGTTAGCTTTAAAGGCTGACTCAGAGATTTCTGAATATTTGTAATCACGTTTATATGGCGAGGTCCCAAAGAACTCGTCAAAATATAAACGATTTTATCAAGGAGCAGTACGTTGTATCCGGCAACACTTGGTTATCGGGCGTCTTGTGTTTCCTCTTTGGCCAATCAGGTTTGTGCCTTTCGCTCTCGTCATTGTTGTGGTGCTGGTTTGATTCCTTTGTCTGTGTCATTGCTTCTTCGCCCTCGCATCTGATCGGTCATATTTTCAGATCTTAAAACCCACCCTTTATTTTTCCCGCCCAATTTGTTTTCTTTTGGTATAACTTCTTTGGCGGTATTAAAGGTTTTGGCCTCAAAATCATGCCTTTTTAACTTTAAAACTTCTAAAATGTGTGTTTCATTATAATTCAGAAGAAACTTTGTAATAAGGAGGTATTTAGTACTCATGAGTAGTTCCTCAGCAATAAGGGTAAAGTTTGCCACTTGCCCCTTTAACCTCCAATGCAAGTCATATTTTGTATTATCATCTATTGTAATAAGGCTGATTGTTAAGAAGTTCCACCCTTCCTAACAAAGTAGAGTTTCACTCGCCGTTAAAATCAACTATTTAACCTTTTGTTTGTAATAGTGCAAGTATTGGCTAAAGAAAATTAATGGCTCTTCAAGTAGTCCCTTGGGAGTCTGGATAAGGTTTTCACACCTGCTAAGGATGACTTGTAATTAAACGTGCTGCTTATTCATAGATGCCAGAGAATTTAAACTATTTGATATTAATTCCTCACTTTCATGTGTTAAAGCTAAGTCATTATGCAAATTCGCCAATTAAAGGCGCGTGCTTGATAACTAGTAATTGATTCTAGTATATATTGCCTTAAGAGTAGGACCTCTTCGGTAGGACAGGGTTTCCACCTAGTTTGTCTAAATTCTTGATTATTTTTACTCTAATTGACCTTAAGAGCAGAACCTCGGGGTATGTTGGTGTGGGGGAAAATAACCAGTTAACCTGTCAGTATTTTCTCCTTAAGAGTAGCCCTCGGGGAACGTGATACCCACTGGTGTTGACAAATGTATTATGATTATGTTATCCTTATGAGAAGACCTCAGGGGTTAGGTTAGGGTTGAGCCACCCAGTTATCTGATATCTATGTGTACATGTACAAATTATATTCCTGATAGCTTTAGCAATTTCAGTATTGCTTTGAAATGCAATCCGTTGTTATTCGGCATCTTGTATTAAATATCAGATCAGATGCGGCGAAGCAGCAGCCAAACAGCACCACTTGTGTAGGTCTCCTTTATTGATAATATACCGGTATTAATTAAACATTTTCAACTAGAACTAAAGATAGTCACCTAAAATGCCCAATTCCAAAGTTTGAGATGAATCGAAAGTTTCGTTTTGATGCAGTACACAGTGCCATAGGATACTGTGTATATCCTGAATTTTAAAACAAAGATTTGATTTTCTATATGAATATTGTGATTTGAGCTTAGATATTTCACACATTGATTAGTATATGGACAAGCTTTATGCACATGCAAAAACCACGATTTGTTTTAAAATTAAGGGTGCCCTCATCGATATTAATTGATTTTTATATGATATTTTACGAAATATTTCGTGTAAGAAGAAATGGCATTTTAGCTCTTTTATTGAAAAATACAAAACATATATTTTTTTCTATTTCATGTATTGTGTTTGTAACTTTTCTTTGTAATATACCTATAAAACTAGTTCAAATGTGTTTTATGTGCTTCAAATAATTTGCAAATGTCCAAAATATTATCAAACACAATTTTAATTGTCTTAATATTCTCTTGAACACTTATACAGATAAATAAAAATAAAAACAAAACCACACAAACACACACCTTCCGGTAAAGCAACCTCGTGTAATTCAGATGGCAATTCGATTGCAGTGATTGATTTGCATATGGGCAAAACGCCAATGGCATTTCATCATGTATTTGGGTGTGAAAAAACATGAAAAATCATTAATCCTAGGCCATTATTGTGCTAGCCGTGATGAATATTTACAATTTAACGCCGAATATAACAATCAAATATAAACAGATCCCAAAGCCAACGTTCTCTATAATTATATTGCGTATCGGGTAAGGTCATCAATTTAACAACTTGGTCTGGTTACGCGGGAACAGCATAGGCAGACGATGCATAATGTTCCACCTGATGATGAATTTCGCGCAATTTTTAACGCCTGTTTCCCGCCTCATCATACTCGCGGCACTCTCGCAGCACTCTATGCTTGATATGTGTTAGCTTGCATGAATTTTCAATATGATTCCATAACTGCGGCAAGAAAGCTTAAGGTGATCGACTCAAGCACCTGCTTTCTATGGATTTGACGAAAGGAGGCGTAAGATGATATTTTATTGAGAAAGGTATGTCAAGTCCGGTAATTAGTCGGTGCCATCAGTAACCCTGTAATGCTTCTGATCTGGACGATCCAAATAACAGGGTACCATGTATTAATAATTCAACGCCGTCATATATGCTAAGACCCGAAATTCATTAAACGGAAAGTACGTATCTGAGGTCAAATTATGAATATTATAGCATGATTGAAATACATGATGCTGTGTAGCTATATCAGTTGAAATGGAAATATTAGTAGAATTAGTACTGAAGAAAGAGTAGAGGAATAGCAATTCTGATGACGTTGTTTGGTGTAACGTCTTCAGCCTATAGTCTTGAAAAGCACGTCAGGTTTTGGACCACTTGAGGGCGGGCGTGGGCTGGTGTAGTGGTCGATTCGCTCGTTTCTCAGCAATGTGACCCGGGTTCGATTCCCAGTTGAGCAAGTATCGTACGTGAATTTGGTTACCGTTCCATCCTCGTCCTCACAGGTGTTCTCCGAGAGCTTTGGTGTCCTTTTGCATCCGGACTTCTTCCTAAAAATCTTTCCCTGCTGTTCTGATGGCGCGTCCTTTAAATCTACTGCACTTGCAATATTGGGTTCTGCCTTGTGCACTGCAGAATGTTATAAATAAATAAATAGTAGTGGCATCAACATTTTTCACGTGAAAACGTTATGTCAAATCTTCCATAAAAAGTGCAATCTAAACGATGCATGCGTGATCCAGTAAACAGGGAGCGACGTAACACATGGAGAATAGCAAAAGTATGCGAATATGTAGTAGTAATAATAATCATTTGTTATGGTAATACAAAAACGTTCCTTCCTCGAACCATTGATATCATGTACAGCTGTGTACACACGGAAATGTTAAACTTAGAGTGAAGCCATGTTGACAAATTTAACTTAGTATCATTTCCAATCCACGTTTTGATGGCTGTCTAGTCCTGTGTCAATCTTCCATAAAAGTGCAATCTAACGGTGCATGCGTGATCCAGTAAACAGGGAGCGACGTAACACATGGAGAATAGCAAAAGTAATCCGAATAGTTTTAGTAGTATCTAATCATTTGTTATGGTATACAACACGTTTCCTTCCTCGAACCATTGATATCCATGTACAGCTGTGTACAAAACAAACTGAAATGTTTACACTTAGAGTGAACCATGTTGACAAATTTAACTTAGTATCATTTCAACAATCACGTTTTTGATGGCGGTCTAGGTCTTTACAAGATTATGAAAGTCACGCCATCCGGCTTTGAAGAGATTATCCAAACGAAATCATCCTACAGCTTAAATGACAAATGAAGTGGAATTCTGCATCTAACCTTCTAGCCTTGAAGACATTAGATCGAATACATGGATATTTGACGTCAAGATTTTCGAGTATCCTTTTGTTTTTAGAATGACCCAATCAGGTTTTTACGTCGTTACAACCCTTTTGCTGGCGTTGTCGATATTGAGGTTTTACCCCAAGAAACGTATAAACCCTTCTTTTCCTATCTGCCCCGTACCAGCCATGTTATTTGCAACATAATCTACAAGATGTACATCGGAAAGTTACTTTCAAGAACAAAATTGATCTTGAACCCTTTGTAAGCAAAGTCGGTAATCCTTGAACTCTTTTAATGTGCAGCAGAAAGCTATGGTCATTTCAATTTTTCTACGCAGTTTTTTTTATCCCTTTCCACCAACAACTGCTTTTAAATATAGGTTGAAATTTTTTTTTTAAACCCCAGCCTTAACATGTTAAATAGACATCAGGCCAAGCTTTAGAACCTTCTTAATAAAGTTTTCGAAAGAAGTACTTGAAGAATGTGGATAAATCATTATGAGAAGGTTACTTTTTATTAACACAAGGTTCCACACACATTATTGGCGTGGGTTGGAAAAAATCATGACCACCCGGAATTTGAAGATGGGACCTTCCTTCGGATCTCCCTACCAACTGAGCGAAAAAGTCAGCGTGTGTACATGAAATGCTACGTTTATTTTACCCAACCATGCGTAAATTTTCTTCAACATGACAAGTATTTTAAGTAATCTCGTCAAATGAGCCTTGAAACCACCCTCCACAAGAGAACCTCGTTCGCTTTTGACGCCATCCATCTCGATGCCGCTTTTCTGATATAAAATCCGAGATTGCATAGTGGATCGTTGCCACATTTTTCGCTGGTGATGCGAATCTTTGCCGAACTTTTTAATTGGGACCTGGTGATTAATCGCGACCTTTTTGGGCCTGTTCACCTTGGTTGAAATGTCGACCTCACACCTGGTCTTGAAGTACCTTGGCCCTAAATTTTTTTAAATATGGGTGAATATAGTGAATCTTTGACTCATTGGCCTAGACTGTCCCACAGTTTCGGCTCCGTCTTTTCGCTTCAGGGCACAGTAAGGTTTAAACTTGACATAAAACAAACTTATTTACACAGTCGCACTCACCAACACGATGCATCATAACACGATCCACACAATGTATATACAAATCAACAATAAAATCCTCTAAAAAAAATCAGATCACTGGGCCCCGTCCTGGACCTTGGACCTCCTGTCTTTTATACTGCGCTGACACCTTTTTACAACCCCGAAAAAAAATGGCCCCCCATCTCCCTTATACGAACCCACCACGGAACTGACAAATTAAATACCACTCGCAACGCCGAGACTTTTGGAATCTGTTAGGAAAGTGTCTACAGACATCATTGCACGGCTCTCAGTGACTTCCCTTTCAATTCAAGTTCGCTCCTCCACAACGATTTTATTCCCAATCCTCACTGGATGTCAATCACATTGCCAATCCCCGGAATTCATGGTTTTTCGTTTTGTAAGTGGCAAAGGTCATGCATTCATGCCACGCATTGTGTACGCGCTGGTATATGGTATACGTTGCACGTTGTATAGCATAAATCAAATAGATCTTTTTTTTAGAATTTTAAAAGTTTGAAATGTGCAAATCCCAACTGTCTTTGAAAAAAATTTTATACCTTAAATGAAAAGCAAAGTAGATATTTTTTGCTTTATTGCTGCATCAGTTGACAGAGTTTTATCTTTTGTTTTGAGTAGGGAACCTAAAATGTTTGGGACTTTTGCTGTCTCAAAAGTAGGAATTGGGGTGTATGTGTGTGTGTGTGTGTGGGGGGGGGGGGGGGGGGGGCTATCGGGGATTTTTCTTGATCGGGCCGGTGAAAGGGGGAAGGGGAATCATTGTGCCAAATACTTTCCTTCCTCTTATGCCACATACATTTCAGTATCATAGGTGTAACATTCACCTTAAACGAAATACACTGGCCTATACTGAAAGAAAAAAATATTTCATAAAAAACAAGAAATAAACAAACCAAAAACAAAAGAGATCTCAAAGTAAAGCTAACTTTTGTCAATAATCCAGTGGAACTCCCCTCATATTGGCTGGGGAACACGTACAAATAAAACAATGGGACAAACAATGCAATAATAAAGATAAGCCATTATTACCAATTGTTTGAACGTTTG